>CAWUFW010022565.1:0-92582 GCA_963921515.1 Calotriton arnoldi
GGCGGGTGGACTGCTGCGCCGGTGGTAACTGGTGGTTTTTGGCATCCGCCAGCACGGCGGTTGTGCTTCCGCCCGCCATCGTAATGACCCCCTAATTTTTTAAAATATAAATAGCATATAAAAATTAACCAGTAAATATATATATATATATATATATATATATATATATATATATACATACACCCATAACACAAAATTCAATAATAAAACATTATATCATAAAAATAAATTGTTAAAATATTTATAAATTTTTGTTATATTTGCAATTCATTGAGTGCAATAGTAGGAAAATTGCTGGGACAAATGAGTGTACTTCATTATTCCCACTCCAGTGAGTGCAACAGTAGGAAAATTGTTGGATAGCGTAGGGTAAAATTACCATTCCACTCCAGTGAGTGCAACAGTATATGTTGATAGCGTAAGAAAAATTACAAATTCCCACTCCAGAGAGTGCAACAGTAGGGAAAGTGTTGGGATAGCGTAATTGAAAAATGGTCATTCCCACCCAGTGAGTGCAACAGCAGAAAGTGTTGAGGCAGCGATGGTAACAATTACTATTCCTACTCCAGAGAGTGCAACAGTAGGGAAAGTGTTGGATAGCTGAGGTTCAAATTACTATTCTACTCCAGAGAGTGCAACAGTAGGGAAAATGTTGATAGCATCGTAATCGGCCCCTTTATTTCCAAAACAATAAATTCTACATAAAAAAGAAACAAAATATCAACTACAATACAAAAATTGTCAATAACACAAAAATAAAAAATATATAAAAATATAAAAAATTACAAAAGGTAGAAACATATTATAATGTTAAAAAATACTAAAAAGTTAACTACAAACATTAATTTATAAAAAATTAAAAAACATTTTACAAACAAATAACTATATTTAATATAAATTAATTATAATCAAAAACATTAATTATTACACAAAAACAATTCTTTTTATTTCCTACCCTATAATCCTACACCTTTCATAACACACATCTAAAGTTCTATAAAAGTGTACCTCCATAATTAATATAATTAATTATCAAATAAACAATTATTATTAATTCAAAATCAGTTTTAAACATATAAAAATTGATTTACTCACCAAACATTACCCCTATAAATTCAAAATCCCCACACAAAATAAAAGTAAACATTTACCATAAAAATGTATCAATTAATAAATCAATAATAATTAGCAAATATTTATTAATTAATAAAACTTTAAATAATTTCCACCCTCTACCCCAACAAACCCCACAACACACACATAAAAATAATTACACAATTTCCAAAACTAATTTAACATTATTAAATTATTATCAATTCACAACTTATTAATTAATTGAAATTAATTTAATTCCCACCCTTTACTACTATAAACCCCACAACTCACATCTCAAATAAATTACAAAATTTCCATATTTAATTTTTAATTAACTAATTACCATTAATCAACAATTAATTATTAATATATTTTAAATAAATTACTTCACACCCTATTCCCCTATAAACCCACAAACAACTCCTACATAATTGACACAATTAACATAATTACCAATTAATTAATAATAATTATCAAACAATTAATAATTAATTAATGATAAATGAACTACCACAAACACTATAAAATACTAATTAAATACTAATAAATACAACTTTTTATTTACTTTAATGAAATGAAATTACTTCCCACCCTATTCCCCTATAAACCCACAACCCGCTCCTAAAAAATTAACACAATTAACATAATAATCAATTAATTAATTAATAAAAATTAATATCCAATTAATAATGAATTAATAAAAAATTAATTATAAATAGTAATAAGTTTTTTTATTAATTACCTTATTATAATTAAATTACTTCCCACCCTATTCCCCTATAAACCCGCTCCTAAAAAAATAACACAATTAACTTAATTATCATTTAATTAATTAATAAAAATTAATAACCAATTAATTAATTAAAATAAAAATAATTATAAATACTAATAAATAAAAATTATGAATTACTTTATTATAATTAAATTATTCCCCTATAAACCCACAACCCGCTCCTAAAAAAATAACACAATTAAAATAATTATCAATTAATTAATTTATAAAAATCAATAACCAATTAAGAATTAATTATTAAAAAATTATTTATAAATACTAATAAATAAAAATTATTAATTACCTTATTATGATTAAATTACTTCCCACCCTATTCCCCTATAAACCCACAACCCGCTACAGAACTAAAAAACGCAACATTTAATTAACATAAAATTATTCACTTCTAAAAACTTTACACATACATTAAAAAAAAAAGCAATACTTATACAAAAGAATTAAATCACATACTTTTAAAATACATACTAAAATACATCACACTAATATAAAAATCTATATTATAAACAACGATATTTTTACAAACGATATTACTGAATTCGATATTTAAAAAACCGATATTTCTTACCTTACTGTCGATATTCTGGACCACAATATACTTGCAGTCGATATTCTTGTATCACGATATTTGCAACTCGATATTATGGTAGTTCGATAATCACAACTCGATTTTCTGTCTGTGCACCGTCTCCACTTCTCATTTTGCAGTGCTGTGTGATGGATGCTAGGTCCAGCCATACAAGTGGGGTGCTATTTTTATAGGGACGTGTGGGAATGCTGGGTGGTAAGAAATTTGTGGATCCTGCAAATTCCAGAACATTCTCTCACAGAAATGTATGAAAAATTAGTGTTATTAGGCAAAGTATGAGGTTTGCAAGGCCTTGTGGGTAAGAACATGTTGTGGGTTCCACGCAAGTGACAGGAACCTGCATTCATCTGGGTGTCTAGTTTTTGGAAATGTTTAGGTTTTGAATGTTTTTTTTGGGAAGCGGCGGAGCCTGGGGTCAAAATCCATAGTTAGCCATATTGCAAAAAGGGTCAGTTTTGAACGTAAAATTTTGATAGTTTGATCTATCCATGTTTTATTTTAGGGCCTATCCTGTCATGTGCGCTGTGATCTGCAAGCCTTTTGGAGTAAGAAAACATCATGGGAATCATGCACGTCATACCACCCTTTACTCTCCTGGGTGTCTAGTTTTCAGAATTGTTTGTATTTGGTAAGTTTCCTTGGGTGACAGTGGAGCTCAGATCCAAAATCCACAGCTACCCACATTGCAATTAACAAAAACGGTTTCGAGGGAAAAAATGTAATCTGTCCTTGTTGTAATTTGGGGTCCTTTCTGTTACAGACGCTGGACTTACCCACACAAAGGGGGTACTGTTTTTATTAGGACAAGTGTGGGAGTGGTGAGTGGTAGGAAATTTGTGGATGCTTGCAAATTCCAGAACTTGCTCACTCATAAATATGAGGAAAATGTGTGTTTTTAGCCAAAGTTTAAGGTTTGCAAGGCATCATGGATGAGGAAACATCATGGAATCCACGCAGGTCACACCACACCAGACTCTCCTGGGTGTCTAGGTTTCAGAAATATTTCAGTTTGGGAGGTTTCTCTGGGTGGCGGCAGGGCCCGGGCCCAAAATCTGTAGCCACCCACATCACCAAACCAGGTCGTTTGTCACTCAGATTTTATGATGCCAAAATGTCATGTTTTGAGGTATTTTTGTGTCGCTGGTGCTAGGTCCAACCACACAAGTGGGGTATCATTGTTATCAGGATAAGTAGGGAATTGCTGGGCGGTAGGAAATTTGTGAATCCCCATGAATTCCAGAACTTTCTTTCACAGAAATGTGTGTTTTTAGCTAATGTTTGAGGTTTGCAAGTTCTTATGCAGTGCAGGCTTCAGGGCGGTGTGACTGGAGCCATTTCACAGGTTGCCAAGACTGTGGGAGCGCCATTTAAATCACAGGAGAGGAGCAGCCTGCAGAGATCTTTGTGTGTGCTTCATTTTTCTGAGACTTTACCAACAGCATGCTATCTCTGGTGATTGATGCACTCGATGGAGAGATCTTTGACTTGACTAGTGATATTTTTGACTCATGGTAGCAAGCATATCACAGTTTGTATTTTTTTGTAGTTAGCTCAGTTGGTTACTGTTTTTGTCACAGAGATCTTTCTGTTACTTGCTCTTCACAAGTCACCATCTCTCTAATATAGGACAATGAGCTATGACTTGGTATCAAAGTACTGCTTGCAAACTGCTAGGCATGGGTTTAGAACCATTTTTCTTTTTTCCTAATCTTTTGGCATTCTAAGGTTGCTAAAAAGGATTCCTTAGGATAGTAATACTTTTTTTAGTACAGACAACCCTAACCACTGTGTTATGTTTTGTATCCTGAGTATGTGAGGCAGCTTTCTGACACTTTGTGCCAGATTTGCATCGCAAAAGTGAAACAAACTTGGCACAAAGTGTTGACAGTGATACGCAGAGGACTCTCAGTTCCTATTTGACCTAAGTAACAACTCCAGCAATACACTCTGGCGATCAGTCAATGCATAAATATCTGTGGCTTTGCATAAATAGTGATGAAGCTGAGATTATAATGATAAATAATGACCTAAACATTCCTCTTGACACTTACTGGCTCTCTCAATTACCACATTCACTTCAGAAATGGCGCAGAATCTATGAGTCCTCTTTGACTCTTAATTATCTTTAAATGCACACACAGATTCAAGCTACTGTCATATCAGCCAACTTTGCCCTAATTTCTCTATCAAAGATATGCCCCCTGCTAAAAGCACAAGACCGCCATGTCTTAGCCAAAGTACTTATAATTTCAGGCTTCAGTACTATATGGCTACTTACCTAAACCTACCATGGTAAACTATCCAGAAGCTCAAGCAGGCTTAAGCCAGAGGCATTTGCACCTGGATTGATAAAGAATGACCATCTATTGACATTCAGATTCCAACTTTCCTACCTAACCATAGATCACCAGATGTAATCCCCGCCCCCAAACCCCCAGGCTCTCTGCCTAGTTTGGAAAAAACCTAATCTAAAGGTTCCCAACTACCTAACAAGCCTCTTCCAAATCCACACTGTTGCTGCTTTCCTGTGCTCCAGCAACTACTGCAAATTGATCATTCCAAAATTGTGCTGATCCAGATTTGAAACAAGATCACTGAAGCAGCAGTAACAAAGCTATAACAGTATTAAATTGATTAGCAACCTCACCAGCTTTAAGCTAAAACTAAAATAATACCTACTTGCCAGCAAACATGATCGTTCTCTGCACTACTTTGCATCTTCCTGCAGCCTCCTTTACAAATTCCTCTCCACTTATTCTTTTGATATCCATGACTACTTTTCCTATCTGCTGCCTTCTGCTCCTCGGCTTGACCTGAATCTGATTGCCAAGATGTTCTCCATCTCAGGTCTTCTATTCTCTAACCCTTCACCTGTATACTGAACGCTTATGGACATAACTACTTGTTAGATCTATTTGCCTTTTTATTGTAAGCAGTTAGGGGCCGATTCCGATGTCGGACGGACTCAGGTCCGTCCGACATCGGTCAGGAGCCGGAACCGACTGACCTGCTGTCGTCGGTTACGGCCCTGCAAGTACGATGCGACCGAACCCTGTTCGGTCGCACTCATATACTTCACAATGGGAGCATGCATTCCGAGCGGAATGCATGCTTGCATTGTGAAAAGCAGGGGTGCAGTTCATCCCTGCACCCTGTGGCCGGCACCCCAAGGTGCCTGCCACCGTGTGCAGGGATCAACAGAGGGGCACCATTCGGCGGCCTCGCACCCATGGGGGCCCTACTGGGGGCCCCCAAAGACTGTTTCCGACTGCCTTTTCGTGCCGGAAAGACCGGCACGAAAAGGCAGTGAAAAACTGCCATCGTACTCCCTCGGTCGTGAAGAGGCAGCCGGGGGAGTACTGAAGGATTTCCGGACGGCGGACGGGCTCTCTGAGCCCGTCGGAAACCATCCGGAAATCAGAGTCGGATTCCTTTCCAACCGAGCCCATCGGAATGGCTCGGTCGGAAAGGAATCCGGCCGGCACGTTCCGATTCGGTCGGAAGGGCTCCGGCCATCGTTCGGTGCCCTTCCGGCCGAAATCGGAATCGGCCCCTGAGTGTAGTAAAAAACAGGGCCGGAAAACCCCAACCAAGGTAAATCTGGGTATACAATATAGAAAAAGCAACAAATGATTCCTCTTTGAAAAGCATTATACAGTCATTGAAAAAAAGACGCACTTTGACACATATAAGTAGAAATGCAGACAATCCATGTACTCGGTCATATAAGTGCAAAACTTGAAAAACGTGTGTAGGCACTGTAGTGCTCAGTGCATGTAAATAATTACATAAGAGAAAAGTATGTAATACATTTTGAAAATACTAATTTGGCCAAGGAGAAGTACATATTATACACAAAAAGGAATAAGTTTAGTGTCTATACACAAAAAGGAATCAAATCAGTGCTCAAAGGACCTAATAGGTGTTTGTAAATCAGTCCAGTAAAAAGGACTTTTTCATTTATATACTGTCAACGATTCAACTAAATACTAGGGGTAGGAGTAAATGGTCTAATTTTCTCTAAAGTGATTACTTATAATGTTGGCAAAGCTACTTGTAATTATGCATATTTACGTGAGAAGCGTAACCCAGCATTTAGCACTATTTTCTTGTCCAAAATTGTCCCAAGCATGCATTTTGCGATAAGAAAGTAGCACTAAATGCTACAGAACACGAACAGCAGCACCCTGAGCCACTCGCTCTTTCTTAGATCATTGTTCGTGTGCTCCTGTGGTAGGATTTTTTCCCCAAATTATTCCTCATTACTGAAGCTGGCGTAATAACGTAATTTCGCATCACAAGAGTAATGCACTATTACGAGTGTATCTGTAGGCTAGATCCTTATGCTGCAAACTGTATTTTAGAATTGAAAGCTTTTTAGAATCTTATAAATTTTTTTAAAGAATTGTAATTTCTGTGTGTGGGGGATAGAGCTTGCTTGAGGCTCTAGGGGCTTGGGGGCACTCTCATTTTCGCATTACTTATCGCCGGGTCAGCAGTCTAGTGGCTGGGACCGGCGCTACTTGATTACGATAAATTGCGCTGTGACGCGACCGCGCAACAGCTGAATCAGGTCGGAGTCAGAGCGCTCGTGTTAACGAGTGTATCTGTAGGCTAGATCCTTATGATGCAAACTGTATTTTAGAATTGAAAGCTTTTTAGAACCTTATAAATTTTTTTAAAGAATTGTAATTTCTGTGTGTGGGGGATAGAGCTTGCTTGAGGCTCTAGGGGCTTGGGGGCACTCTCATTTTCGCATTACTTAGCGCCGGGTCAGCAGTCTAGTGGCTGGGACCGGCGCTGCTTGATTACGATAAATTGCGCTGTGACGCGACCGCGCAACAGCTGAATCAGGTCGGAGTCAGAGCGCTCGTGTTAACGAGTGTATCTGTAGGCTAGATCCTTATGCTGCAAACTGTATTTTAGAATTGAAAGCTTTTTAGAATCTTATTATTTTTTTTAAAGAATTGTAATTTTTGTGTGTGGGGGATAGAGCTTGCTTGAGGCTCTAGGGGCTTGGGGGCACTCTCATTTTCGCATTACTTATCGCCGGGTCAGCAGTCTAGTGGCTGGGACCGGCGCTGCTTGATTACGATAAATTGCGCTGTGATGCGACCGCGCAGCGGGCGCGCCTAAGGCAAGCCCGTCTGCGCCTGTCCGCGCACGGTCGGGCCCAGGGGCCAGGACCCCTGCAACTCCTTCTATGACCCAATATATCTACACCAGTTCCCAACTAAGGAAATTAGACGAAGTGTTTGGGACCAACTGTGGCCACTCATTTCCCCCGGACAAATTCCCCAAACAATGCCCTCATTGTCAGTTCAATCTCACTCCCTATAGATTACAGCCTACCTCACTCAAGATTCAATACAATATATTACTCCTTAACTGCAGGTCTCTGCCGAAACATACTGCAGAGATCTGGATGCTCCTTAAAGACTATGACCCTGATGTGTTGTTCCTTACGGAAACCTGGCTCAGTGTCAGTTCGGAGCCCGATATTGTGCAAGCACTCCCTCCTGGCTTTGTGATGCAACGAACAGATCGGTCAACAGGTAGAGGTGGCGGGATTGCCATTATTTATAAAGAACAACTTACCTGCCGCCTAGTAGGGAATCCTTTGGAAGACTGCGAGAATACCCATTTTATTATTGAATTCTCGCCCCTCCTCTCATTTACAGGCATTCTTGCCTATAGGCCCCCCGGAGTGATCGGAGCCTTTAATAAATCTCTTCTCGAGGCAACGGTCAATCTTGCCAGCTCGGCAGCTAACTTTACGATCCTTGGACATTTTAATCTCCATTTTGATGATCCGGAAGCTGCAAACGCTCGAGCTGGCCAGAGATCTCACGTCCCTTCAACTTTTTCAAAAAATTAAACAAGCTACCCATACTAAAGGACACCTTCTCGATCCTGTGTTCTCTAATTTAGATGACCTTAAAGGGACCGACATCATTCCACTTCCATGGTCGGATCATTTTTTGATAACCCTTTCCTGGTCACCCCAGATTATTAGACCTAGGACCCAACCTACTTGGGCCCTCGGTCGTTCATGGAATAAGCTCCCCTTGGAAAAATGTTCCCAGGAACTGGAGAGGACTAAACCAATTCTGACCCCAGACCCAACCAAAGCCAACGATGATTTTGGTAATTGGATTGAGGAATCACTTAACTCAGTCTTCCCAAAGACTAGGATAAAAAAGACGGCTGGACCACACAATTCTCCGTGGTTTTCCCTTGAATTGCGCACTTTAAAACAGCGCTGTAAGGTTAAGGAAAGACAGTGGAGGAAAGATTTTCTACCTGAAAAAAAGCTGGACTATAGGGCAGCTATCCTCACCTACAAAGCAGAACTAAGAAGAGCACAGGCTTCCTATTATGAGGGTAGGATTCTATCTGCCGCCAATTCGCCCAAAGAGACATTTTCCATCATAAAAAAATTACTTAAGGCCCCCGTACCACGAACAGCTCCTGACTCTTCTGGGCAACGGTGTGATAAACTAGCTGAGTATTTCACCACCAAGGTTCAGCATATCTTGGACTCCCTCCCATGTAAGGAGGACGAACGCAATCCCTTGGGTGGACAGATTAACTCTTACCCCAGTTCCCCTGAACATATGCTGGAGGTCTTTCCCCCTCTGTCCCTGGAAACATTTCTCACCTTGTTGTCATTGGTAAAGAGCGGTTCTCCCAATGATCCAGCCCCCCTAAATATTCTGAAACAGGTCACTTCTATTATAGCCCCGAATATGACAAATCTGATTAATGCTTCATTGTCTACGGGAAAAGTTCCCATAAAATGGAAAGGAGCTATGGTAAAAGCCCTACTTAAGAAGCCCAATTTGGATCCAGCAGACTTGGGCAATTACCGTCCCATATCTCTCCTGCCTGCACTAAGTAAGATAGCCGAAAAATATGTCAATCAGATTCTTTCCAAATTTCTCGAAACATACAACCTGCTTCACTCTTCTCAAACAGGGTTCCGACCACGTCAGAGTACCGAAACGCACTCTTAGCAGTGGTAGAGGAAAGTAAGAAAATTCTTGATTCAGGAGGTGCTGCAGCCATACTACTCCTAGACTTGAGTGCCGCATTCGATACGGTGAACCATCTGATCCTGATCCGCCGCCTCAAGAGTTTAGGAGTAGATGGCATGGTACTCCAATGGCTATCCTCTTTTCTGGAGGGTAGAACCTTCCAGGTATTTGAAGAGAATATTGCATCTAAAGCTACCCCTTTGTTGAGTGGGGTACCTCAGGGCTCGTCCCTTAGCCCCATGCTTTTCAATGTGTATATGGCCCCGCTGGCAGCCATTGTAGCCCCCTATGGAATCCGGATGGTGACCTATGCCGATGACACACAACTGGTGGTGGGTCTTAACCAAGTTGACCAAAAAACTTCTGCCCTCTATTCCTGCCTTGAGGATATCTCAAGATGGATGGATGCATCTCAGCTTAAACTCAATGGAGGAAAAACTGAGATCATGCTAATGGGCAATGCTTTGAATGTTAAGTGTAGCTCCTTTTGGCCTCCCTGCATGGGTCCAGCACCAGACCCTAAGTCAGAAATTAAGAGCTTGGGTATATGGTTGGACCAAGATATGAGCTTTAGGACACAGGCTAGGAAGACGGCAGGCCTTTGCTATGGCCTACTTAGAATGGCTCGAAAGGTTCTGCCCCTCCTCCAACCTCAGGCCAAAAAAGTACTGGTCCAATCACTCATATTGTCTAGATTGGACTATGGGAATGTTTTGTACCTAGGAGCTCCCATCTCAGTAGTTGCCAAACTTCAATCGGTCCAAAACAGCGCAGCCAGATTACTAACTGGCACGAATAACAGACAATCCGCAAAACCTGCTCTTCGTTCTCTCCACTGGCTTCCAGTACAGGAACGCATTAGATTTAAAGCCCTATGTTTGGCACATAAGTCTATGCAGGGGATAGGGCCACCCATTAATTCAACTATGATCTGCCCGTACAAAGCAAGCAGGAACCTCCGGTCAAATAACCTGTATTTAGCAGAGATCCCGAGGATCAAGAGGTCTAGAAGTGGTGGTCGGCTGTTTTCTTGTAACGCCTCTAAACTCTGGAACGCCCTGCCCTTACATTTTCGGATTGTTTCCGACCACCTGGCTTTTCGTAAACAATTAAAGACAGCATTGTTTCTATAGTTCTCTGACCTCCCCTGTATCAGCTTTATAGCGCTGGGACGCCTAAGGGTAGCCATGCGCTCTATAAATGTCCTTCCATTCCATTCCATTCCACTCTGGTTACTCTCGCTTAATAAAATTTTTGTCTAGGCCTACTGTATATATATCAATTAACGAGTCAATATCAGGTCAACACTAAGAAGATCTGAAGAAACTGTCAAAAATAGTCAAGGAAAAATCACTCATCAAATTTCATTCAAGGTGCAGAGTGTGCACAAAGAGATTGTGCCTTTCCTATCTCCAAGATGTTGAAATACATTTAGCAATTCACTCAGCATTATCAATGTATTGAATCCACAATTTGACATTAAGTTTTTTTTATACAAATAATACTTAACCCCAGTTCGTATAGCTCCAGTTTGCTCTTGTGATTGTCTTTGATTGCTCCTTGGACCCTTTGCTTGCATCAGCATGTCTTTTGAGTTGGTAGTTTTCCTGGTAGCTGATCATTCATACATATTGCATCTCTGGCATGTTTGTTCCCTTTAGTTCGGCTTAAGTGCGCACACTGCTATGGTGGTGAAACTGATAGTGGTTTTTTTTCTTCATATTATTGACTCGTTACATCTATTAGGGGTTCACCTACTGATAGTTTCAGACATCATTGCTTAGCGTGCCCTCTCTGCTTTCCTCTGTGCCAGTGGGGGAAAACGACACACCTGTCATGGCTAGCTTGACGTTCCCTATAAATTCCTTGGGCCTTCCTGCTATCAGATTGCAGCATTATGAAGCCTCAATCAGCCTTCCCAGATGGTCCATGACCCTGCCTCTGGGAACTGTAGACAGGAACTAAAAAAATTGTTTTGGAAAACAGCAATGATATTGCACACGTTTTCAAAAACAAGCTGATATCTCAATTGTCCATTTCCTGTCGAAAATATACCACTGTAAACACCAACATGAAAGAAGCTCGATCCTGCTTCTAATCCATAGCCTATTGGCCGCCACAATGCCTTCATTCAGATCTTTGTTTTAATACTGAGGTCATCTTGTTATTCAAACATGGGGTACGTGTTTATAGTCATTAGCAGCGCTGAGGTTTCAATTCCAAAATAGTGTTTATATTACAGTTAGATGAGTCCTAATACAGTAAATTGTCTTTACAAACAAGAACGTTTTTTAATAGTTGACCTTAATTCACAGTCCGGAAAAGAACTAGCACGTGCTACGTGTTAAAATGGTATGATTTCCTCAACTGATGAAAGGGTTCGGGGGTATGGGGTGGGGTGGTGGAGGGCAGAATCTCACCTAAGTCAGGTGATCACGAGTTATTCCTCCCTGAAGGGGGAATAACACGCGAATCAAATCCACATGTTTTTCCCACATCTGGTTTCAAATGCATAGGTTTTCCACTTTTCTTTCCTCAGGGTCAAATACTAGGTCCAAACCTGCACCAATTTTATCACCTGCATGGGCAAAGGTGAGCTGGGCCCTAGGCAGGGTTTTCAGCATGGTATCAGAAATGGCTGTTTTAGCTCTCAGTGAACTAGACCAGTGTGACAAAAGCTATTAAATAACCTTTGCATATGGCTGGGTCCAAACTGGAATGGCATGGTGAGCAAAAAAACGATGGATTTAGGCCCAGATCTCTGTACTGGGGTGAATGTATGACATTGTTCTGCATTCTGTCCATCAATTGTTGTTTTTGCATTTGTCACCCCGAGTGGGACGGGTATGCCCAGACGTGGGTCCCGTGCTCTCCATGCCACTGGAGTCAAGCTATCCTGGCTGATGAGGGCTGAAAGCCCGAAACCGGTCCTAGAATGCTTGTTTCCAGCCCAGGGAGGACCTGGCCTGGCAGTTCGGGCTGGACTGTTCCCATTGGGCACAGGGTCAAGACTGATTTGCATATGGCTGGGTCCAAACTGGAATGGCATGGTGAGCAAAAAAACGATGGATTTAGGCCCAGATCTCTGTACTGGGGTGAATGTACGACATTGTTCTGCATTCTGTCCATCAATTGTTGTTTTTGCATTTGTCACCCCGAGTGGGACGGGTATGCCCAGACGTGGGTCCCGTGCTCTCCATGCCACTGGAGTCAAGCTATACTGGCTGATGAGGGCTGAAAGCCCGAAACCGGTCCTAGGATGCTTGTTTCCAGTCCAGGGAGGACCTGGCCTGGCAGTTCGGGCTGGACTGTTCCCATTGGGCACAGGGTCAAGACTGATTTGCATATGGCTGGGTCCAAACTGGAATGGCATGGTGAGCAAAAAACGATGGATTTAGGCCCAGATCTCTGTACTGGGGTGAATGTACGACATTGTTCTGCATTCTGTCCATCAATTGTTGTTTTTGCATTTGTCACCCCGAGTGGGACGGGTATGCCCAGACGTGGGTCCCGTGCTCTCCATGCCACTGGAGTCAAGCTATCCTGGCTGATGAGGGCTGAAAGCCCGAAACCGGTCCTAGGATGCTTGTTTCCAGTCCAGGGAGGACCTGGCCTGGCAGTTCGGGCTGGACTGTTCCCATTGGGCACAGGGTCAAGACTGATTTGCATATGGCTGGGTCCAAACTGGAATGGCATGGTGAGCAAAAAACGATGGATTTAGGCCCAGATCTCTGTACTGGGGTGAATGTACGACATTGTTCTGCATTCTGTCCATCAATTGTTGTTTTTGCATTTGTCACCCCGAGTGGGACGGGTATGCCCAGACGTGGGTCCTGTGCTCTCCATGCCACTGGAGTCAAGCTATCCTGGCTGATGAGGGCTGAAAGCCCGAAACCGGTCCTAGGATGCTTGTTTCCAGTTCAGGGAGGACCTGGCCTGGCAGTTCGGGCTGGACTGTTCCCATTGGACACAGGGTCAAGACTGATTTGCATATGGCTGGGTCCAAACTGGAATGGCATGGTGAGCAAAAAAACGATGGATTTAGGCCCAGATCTCTGTACTGGGGTAAATGTACGACATTGTTCTGCATTCTGTCCATCAATTGTTGTTTTTGCATTAAATAACCTTTAGCAGTTCTAAACAGATAAAAAATTTTACTTTAAGCAGAATTTTACAAGGGCATGTAGTCGATATTCACTACGTGTAAATTGGTGAGATCTTCTCATCTATCCTGAGAAACGTCTGTTACAACCTAAGTTACTCCATTGCATTTTTTGAGAAATATCTAGTGTGATGTTGTCTAACTTTTTATCGAAGAAAGCTGCCACCAACACAGCTGAGGGGTTACATCTCTTTTCAAATTATCCATATTAAAAAAGAAACACGTGTTTTAAGCCAACCCCTGAAGGGTCTTTATCATCTAAAAGTATAATAATTTCTTAGATCACATGAGCTAATGGTTCTGCCGTCTCTGAATGAGATTTAAGGTTGTAGTAATGGGTTATAGCCCTTCCTCCATTTAATCTATAATTGTCAGAGTCATATTTTTTTCATGTTTTAAGTCGGGTCAATACCATTTAAAACGTACGTTTTTGATATACATTTAGGTTTGATAAGCACTAAAGCATCCTAGGAAACTGACATCACATTGGTGAAGAGATTAAGGGATTCACCCTGGTCATCTATATTGAGCGCACTCTCCCCTCCCTTTTTCTCTCACCTTTTAGATTTTTCCCTAACTGATTCGAAAGGTGTTTGTCATGGGGTACCCAGCACCCAGCTGACAAAGACCTATCATTGTGAGGCTTTACCCCTCATTTCATGACTTACAAACCCTTGGTCTTGTCTCATGTTTTCCCTACATATTCAATTAATTGGGCCTCATTGACCTAGACAGGCTTTCTAAGAGCAGAGTGCATACGACCCTAACATGTGCCCTTCACAAAGGACCGGCCAGCTCACATATGTTTCTTCACCACCACAACGGCAAGATGTTGCCAGCTTCCTGGGCAAGGTCGGAGGCAAGTAAGAGAAGTGGAGAGGACAACACCCACCACTGACTTAATATATTTGAAATACTGAGGGGAGGAAAGGTGGAGAAGAATGCTAAGCCAGAGTAAAAACTGGATATGGCACCACTGCTTCTATCTATCATAGCTATCACCACACTGCCTGGCACTTCTCTCACAGTGTAGACTCAGTGCATGCTTCTCATTCTATGTGAACTCTTTGTTACATCTGCATCAAGAGTAGTGCTGAGAACAGTACCAAGATTTTATCAGTGACATCAGCCATTCAGAGAAGAAGGGAGCGCTCCTCTCGCTGCTCAACAGGGAGAGGATGTGGCTTAACGGCTAGAGCGGTCGACCTACAAGCTGGGGAGCCAGGTTTGAGTCTCGGCAGGGACGATCAACATCTTGTGATTCCGGGCAAATCACTTAATCTCCCTGTGCCTAATAAAATGAATGTGTCTGGTGCTCATGTAAAGTGCTCTGATACCTTCGGGTCAAGTTTGCACTACATAAAACTAAAAAAAAAGCATTGTTAAATTCTGTGCATAGTGTACAGCTGGGTGTCTTCATTGCCTCTATTGTTCTGGCATCCCCATGCTCGCTATCGTCAAGAGGGATGCTCTGCAAGTACCCTGGAACACCAGATATAAAGAGAAGAGACGACACTGCAGAATTCAGCTCTGAGCAAAGGTTGGCAAACTTGAGCTTCTTTGTCTGTCATATGAATGCCATCAATTCCAGGAAAGGTGTATGGACAAACATTATAAACAGCCCTTTTGTAAATGATGGTCTGTCCATAGGATGTTATCTGAGGTTCTTGTTCCAAGAGGAAGTAGAGTCTTTCCTGTGATATCCGTTCTCATTTGAACTATTTACAAATGAAGCGATCACAAGAGAAAAATGAATCGCAATGTATTAATTTCTGATTTTTTGTTGCGTTCTTTTCTCATTTTGGTACAGACTTTGTCTCTGATTTTTATTTTTAGCTAATGGGACATAACATGGATTTTACTTTTGGGTATGATGCTTCACTCTATTCTCTTCCCTGGAGTCAGGGGAATTTGATGCCTTGCTAATCACTTCATTATTAATCTTCATCTTCAATCAAGGGAACCAACATTGCCAAGGAGGTTTTTCCTATTGCTTGTTCTTTTTCCTGCTATGTAGGACTCTTTTAATGAGACACTGACACCTTTCACTTGTGGTATTCTATGCAGGATGGCACCATGACTAGTGAGAAGTGTCACCTTTTCCTCCGACAATCAAGAAGAGACTCAACAGACCTTCTCACCAACCAGTCCTTGACAGATTGCGATGCCAATGACTCCTTAGGTTTGGTAATGCTACAGATCCTTCCCAAGACCTGGTACAAGTGTTACAAAAATTGAGCCTTGAGAATTTGCTGGCAAAGCAGACCTTACTCTATAGCCAAACCAGTAGTCCATTAATTGCCACACATTTTTCTGGAGATTCAGTGAAGTTGAGCGTATTTTGCCTCTTGCACTGCACAGTTTCCTCAAGATCAAGTTAAGATCTGCATTGACCCAGGCATTGTGATTAGTTAAGACTTATGATGCTTGTGTACAGTCCTGTGACACCTTTTGACTTGTGTATAAGAAGATGTTTGAACATTCAGACTTGGTGAGTTGAGAAAGTATTGTGCTATATGAAGGCATGGATGTGTTGACTAATGGGACTCATTTTTGTCAAGACGAGGGTAAAACTATGTTTGATGAAAGGACTCAGATGACCCATTTCAGTCAAAATGCATGGTAAATCAATACAGCGAATTAGCATAAGAGTCAATCAGATGCAGCAAGGAGTCCGACGTAGTTCTGCTCTCAAAGAGTTAGGCAAACCAGACTGTCTCACCTCCAAATTCAGGGTCTTTTATAGTTAAATACACAATAAAAGTTGCATAATGTGATCATACATTATTTCACAGTTTGATAAATCAGAACACAAAATGTAATACAGCATCATTTAACGCCATCTCCATTCTATCCCCTAACTGAATATTAATACAACCACTTCAACTTAATGGCATCAGATCAGATGTGTCAGGTCAAATCTAGCTACACTCAAAATAATAACAGGCTCATTTACGAATAGATGTTGGACTTGGCTCTCTCTGCAGGGTCATCCCCAAACATTTTGCTTTCTCCCCTCCTGTTTTGCTTTTGCTGGCATTAGGACTCTGTGCGCTTTTAATTGCTAAGCAGTGCTAAAGCGCTTGTGCTCTCTCCTTTAAACATGGTAAAATTAGCTTACATCCAATTGGCACATTTCATTTACTTTTAAGTCCCTAGTAAAGTGTTATTACATGTATCCAGGGCCTGTGAGTTAAATGCTACTAGTGGGCCTGCAGCACTCATTGTGCCACCCTCTGCAGTAGTGTTTAAAAACATGTTTCAGGCCCACCACTGCATCCTATACTGCGATTTTAAACTACCAATTCGACTTGGCGAAATAAACCTTTTGCCTGGCCTTAACGTTACGTTTTAATACATCTGTCACCCATAGGGTAGACCTAAATCGCCCATAGAGCAGGGTGCATTTTATTTAAAACATTGGACATGTACTTTTAAGTTGTACATGTCCTGATAGTGGAAAACTCCTAAATCTGTTTTTTACTACTACAAGGCTTACCTCTTCCATAGTATAATATTGAGTTACCTTATTACATTGATAAATTTTGCTTGGTAACAGGTAGAAATATCATGTTTGGTCTCTGAAGAATTGTAATTTAAAATCTTCCTTAATGGTAGAGTTGAATTTGAGTTACAATTCTAAAAATTCTTCTTTTAGAAATTTGGCATTTTCTTGTCCTAACCACTTGGTGTTTGCAGCCTGTGTTCTGGCTCACATTATTTTGTGTAGTTGGCAGTTGATTTTTGTGTAGTCCTCCCAGACGGTGTCACAAAGGGGGACTGGGTGTTGGTAGGATGGGCCCTCCTGACAGGAAGAGTGGGGGCAAACCTTCAATAGGTGCTACCTCCTGCACTCACAAAGAACTTCACACTAGCCCTTTGTCACCCTAGACATCTTGGTGCCTGGGCAGGGGAAGGAAAGACGTCCCAGACCAGATGTGGGGAAAGAGTTAAGTATCAATGGGGTAACCCGTAAATCCACTGGACTCGGGTGCAAATCGGTACAAAAAGGAATTTGCTCACTGTGGCCGGGGTACTGTGAACCCCTGCCTACTCTCTCTGAAACTTCTGTCATGATTCACAAAGAGGACCCCTTCCCCTTTACTAATCAGATACATTTCCTTCGAGGTGTTGGTAGCTTATCAATGCTATGACTGAATTCACGGTCCCAAGCCATTGATACATTCCTGTCCGACTAGAAAACAGGAGGGGGGCGCCCCTTTCATGTCGCCGCCTATTTGCGATTTGGGCAGGGTTGCTAAAGCCCTTTTTAAAAGTTGAAAAATATTTTCAGACTCGCTAAAGGGCTTACATAAAAAAAGTCCTTTTGGGGTCGCAAACCTGTGATTTTGTGAATCACAGGCTTTGCGATTACAAACCGGCTTTGCACATGAGTTCCTAATTGTGCTAAAATATCATATACAATAAAATAATATTTGCCTGAAAACACTGGCGATGTAGTACTAGCACATACACACATCTGGATGTATTTAGGCTCCATTAGAAAATACTGCACCTGTAGTTTTTTTTACTCCATTTGATGTCAATATACACTACTATCATATCACACGATTATGAGTTTACAGGCACTGAATGCACCCACTAAAACCTATTCCATATATTCCTCCTGTGACATGCAATAGGAAAATATAGCCAGAAAAGCATTATGTCGTACAGGGCGTGTTTCCGCTTTGGGTAAACCAGTAAAACTGGGAATATTAATGGCCCGTAGTGCTCTTTAAACATTCCAAATAACAAGAGCAACAATCATCCATGGAAAACTACAGTAGCACAACTAATACATAAGTGTTTTTTATGTTTTAAAATTAGTTTTATTTGATTTGGAGTAATTTATTTAAAATGTACTACTTTTATATCGAGCTTACTCTTTCTAAATGAACTCTCTCTATTAATAAAATCATTTTAATTATTTCATAAAAACAAATGTGGCAAATAGCAAGTTCTTTGATGTAATAATAAAGACACTTTCACTCATTCATTAGTATAGTGTAAATGTGAATGAAATTCCATGTTATTACCCAGGAAAGCTCAACTGGCATGAAAAAACAATGCTTATTTATTGTCAATGCTGGGGGAGGGCAAATCATGACTCACTCAAAGCTTCTCCTCTCACGAATCATGGTTCCTCCCCACACTCAACAATAATTATGTCATATTACACTCCGTGCATCTGCATATATGAAATGCTCCCGAGTCACACTTCTTTCCACAACTGGTGCATGTGGTGTCGTACAAGAATATCACAGTCAGAATATCAGCGGATATAAATATTGGGTCTCAAATATTGGTTAAAAAAATAATAGAGATAATAACGATAAATGTACATGCCATCGAACAATATTTTTGTAAATGATATTTAGGAGACAACATTTATGTGAGACGATGTTTTTGTCCATGATACTCTGACATGCAACAGTTTCAACAAGTTTCACCTTGTATACTTCATAGCTTTCTTATTGTGCATTTTTAGTAATCAATTAATATCACCGTTTGGTAAAAAGAGAGTAATGAAACGACTGTTTCACCTCAAAATTCTAAATCAATGCCAAATATGTAATTGATATGATCACATTTCATTATAAATCCTTACTACTCTGTGTGGCAATTGTTTTTCTGCTCAGTTATCCATAAGTTTATTGTTTTTCTCGTTTTGATGCATCATTCCAAATTCAAAACTTATTAAACCAGTGGTGTAGCCAGGATGCCACAGTAAAAGCAAGTAAAATAGCCCCCCTAATTCATGCTCTGATAGTGAAAAACAGCCATAATTTTGGAACAGATGGCCCATCACCCACTTGGGCCCCAGTTCCACTTCAACTGTTGTTATTGATCGCTAATCCCCCAGTACTGAACTGCAGATCTGAAACCTAGAAAAAATATTGCACTATAATTAAGCATGAAGGAGTCAATTGTGAAACTTTGTATTAGCATTCTTTAATAAACTGCTAACAGCCAGTGAAATGACCTACTACTACAATGGTGTTCCAGATTGCAAGTTTGGTATGTTCATCAAAGTTCCACAAAGTATACTGATCATACAGATTTCAGTGTGTAGTCTGCCGTTTTTAGGTCTCGCCTGAGCCAGCGCTTAGCGCTGCTCTGGCCGAGACATTTAGTAAGTGGGTTTTTGAAGTGCTACCAGAGAGGCTTTTGCTGGCCTCCAGCTTGCGTTCACGATGGCGTGCACGCGCGCAGCTGCCATCTGGGTGTTCTCTAATGGCTCCTCTGCGCACACTACCCCCTCCCTTCTCAGAGGCGCCAACTGGCTTTCCTCTCGCTCGGACAAGCGCTTTAATGCCCCCTCCCCCACCACAGATCACGTCACCATTGCATCTGCATTTGCCTGTGTTTTGTCAGCAGACGAGGAGTTTTTACATTGCTCATTTTCTTTCTTTGCATCAGAGAAGCGCAATGGTGCAAAAGGCAATGTATCTTTTGAATTAAAGGAACAGATCACGTCACCACTGCTTCTGCATTTGCCTGTGTTTTGTCAGCAGACGAGGAGTTTTACATTGCTCATTTTCTGTCTTTGCATCAGAGAAGCGCAATGGTGCAAAAGGCAATGTATCTTTTGAATTAAAGGAACAGATCACGTCACCATTGCATCTGCATTTGCCTGTGTTTTGTCAGCAGACGAGGAGTTTTTACATTGCCCATTTTCTTTCTTTGCATCAGAGAAGCGCAATGGTGCAAAAGGCAATGTATCTTTTGAATTAAAGGAACAGATCACGTCACCACTGCATCTGCATTTGCCTGTGTTTTGTCAGCAGACGAGGAGTTTTTACATTGCTCATTTTCTTTCTTTGCATTAGAGAAGCGCAATGGTGCAAAAGGCAATGTATCTTTTGAATTAAAGGAAGCTGAAGCAGAGTCTACATATGTTCCTGTTTTACAGACACTGCGTGCACTACCCCCTCCCTTCTCAGAGGCGCCATCTGGCTTTCCTCTCGCTCGGACAAGCGCTTTAATGCCCCCTCCCCCACCACACATCACGTCACCACTGCATCTGCATTTGCCTGTGTTTTGTCAGCAGACGAGGAGGCCACCACGGACGCTTACAGCAAAGAGTTAAACAGTCAACAAGCCAATACAATGGGCTAGGTTTGTCTCTGCTTAAATGCATTCATTTTAAAGTCTCGCTAAGTACATAGTCTGTCAAACATCTTCCCCTTCTCGCTCAGCCTTGCACATGCTTGTCGCTGTGCAGAAGGCAACATAATGCAAATCTATCTGTGCCTAGAGTGTAATTATCTACACAGCGGGATGTACAGATTAAATTCAAAACTCGTCTAAGCATCACTCAGCACCACCACAGCATCACTCTGCACCACCACAGCATCACTCTGCACCACCACAGCATCACTCAGCACCACAACAGCATCACTCAGCACCACCACAAAATCACTAAGCACCACCTCAACACCACTAAACACCACCTCAGCATCACCAAGCACCACCACAACACAACTCAACACCACCTCACCATCAATAAGCACCACCACCACAGCATCACTAAGTACCACAACAGCATCACTAAGCACCACCACAACACCACTCAGCACCACCACAGCATCACTAAGCACAACCTCAACACCACTAAACACCACTAAACACCACCTCAGCATCACTAAGCACCACAACATCACTAAAGCACCACCACAGCATCATTCAGCACCACCTCAACACAACTCAACACAGCCTCAGCATCACTAAGCACCACAACACAACTCAGCACCACCACAGCATCACTCAGCACCACCACAGAATCACTCAGCACCACCACAGAATCACTCAGCACCACCACAGCACCACTAAACACCACCTCAGCATCACCAAGCACCACCACAACACAACTCAACACCACCTCACCATCAATAAGCACCACCACCACAGCATCACTTAGTACCACAACAGCATCACTAAGACCCACCACAGCACCACTCAGCACCACCACACCACCACCACAGCATCACTCAGCACCACTAAACACGACCTCAGCATCACTAAGCACCACCACCACAGCACCACTAAGTACCACAACAGCATCACTAAGCACCACCACAACACCACTCAGCACCACCACAGCATCACTAAGCACCACCTCAACACCACTCAACACCACCTCAAGCATTAGCATAGCCAATAGGTCTCGCCTTTGGGGCCTTATAAGTGTTTAACCATGCAACAGTTAATGTTGTTGCACCAAGGATATTATGCTGCATAACTAAATACTTATAAGGTCCCAAAAGCGAGACCTATTGGCTATGCCAATGCTTGTTAGATTCGTCATAATGCATAATATGTCACCAAGATGGGACCCTCTACTAAGTGTGTATATTGATTAATGTTACAGTGGTGGTAAAGGTTTTCAAACAGTTGTTTCCAGCCACGTACAATAAGATGCAGCTCACGGGGATACATGGTTAAAAATGCGTCTGTGTCACTGAAATATTCTTTAAGAATATGAACACATACAAAAATGATTCTTTTAAATAATATAACATCTCAATGCTTGAACAAGTTTCCCAAACAGTGGTGACACACTCCTCAGTACCATGGTTGCCTTAAAGTGGAGTCCAACCTGAATACCACTTCCTGTTCTAAGGCCCACAAAATAGGTTGGGTTGAGTGGTGCTGCTGGGCTGAAACAGCTGCTCCTAATCATAAATGCCCTGGTGCTTCCGCACCTGGTATTATCTTGTGAAGATTTGTATTGTGCATCCTACCATTAGTAGTATTAGGGACAAGGGCAACCCAATATGCCTAGGTGGAGCCTGGGTCTGTGTAAATAAAGGAAAAAGTAATGCACAAAGGACACATTTTTAGACGATAATAGTACTAATCATAGTAACTTTACAGGACAGTTACAGTTTGCACTGCTTTGCATCTGACTGTACGGACTCTCCGACAGTCTTTATTTATGTATGGCAACACCAAAGCTCCCTTATGCAGATTTTGCTCAT
This sequence comes from Calotriton arnoldi, assembly GCA_963921515.1. Taxonomy (NCBI): domain Eukaryota; kingdom Metazoa; phylum Chordata; class Amphibia; order Caudata; family Salamandridae; genus Calotriton; species Calotriton arnoldi. The sequence continues at coordinate 22,658 of CAWUFW010022565.1, forward strand.
TACCTCCTCCAGCTCAACATTAACAGGATTGGTTGATTCCTTGAATCTGCCGCTAACATAGAGGTGCTCCTCATTGTTTTGTCCTGATGATGACCTTGTAACTATACATAAGGTTGAAACATCAACACTACAGGGAACAAACTAGACTTTTATCCTAAGGTATAAGAGACTACACTGTATATTTACATTTATGTACCCAGAGTTTCTTTCCTAACTAATGTTGTTTTGTATGTCAATACAAATTATTTTTCAATACTATCGTCTTCAGTGTGTGACCACTAGGGGACCTTCCTTTATAATCTACCATTAGTATGGCACTGTACTGCTGTTTCACTGTTGGTGTCCTTTTCATCTGGTTCAAGGATTCCCAACCATCAGTTGTGTCTGGTTATTTCATTATGTTTGCTTGTGTATGGTTGTTTAAGATTTGTTAAATCTCTAGTTTAGTAATGGTTTGTATTGGTTCATCTGAAAGTAAAAAATTTTGATATTGCCACAGATATTTGTAGTGTTATGTGCATCGTTTGATGGTACCAGTACTTTGACAAGTATCAAGGAGGAACATTTACATATAATGTAAAAGACACTGACTTAGCTAACCTAAGTAATTGTTAGTAAAGTACCATATTGTTCCGTGCCCCTTAAGCCAACCATATGTGCCCAGTTGACCAATTTCATCCTAACTCACAGTGGTGAATTCCTTTCATCCTCCCATGTCTCTTCTTACTTACACTCCTCCTCGAATATCTTTCCTTTCCCTTATCTTCATACATCTTCCAAAAGGCCGCCTCAATCCACCCACACCCTAAATTTCAGAGACAACCCTTCTATATTTGTCTCCTTAGTTATCTTTAATCATTTCATCAATCAATATCCATAAGCTCAATACAAAAAGTATTAATGTAAAATTCTTTAACATATCATGCAGCAACAACAAGTACTGGCAATGCCAAGAGGTCTGCCTTACAACAATACTGCCTCTTCATTCACTGGTGAGTTTAGGCAATCAATAAATCATAATACATGCAACTTGTCACTCATCCATACACTCATGCATCCTTTGATCCACCCACCGACTCATTCACCCATCCACAATAAACAACACACTCAAATTCACAAACATATGCAAGAATAAATGAAATGAATAAAAGTAGAAAAAACATGCAGCCACTTAAACGTGGCAAGCATATGCATGTAATAAAAAAGATAAAATCAAACAGAGCAACAGACAGATGTCTTCCATTAATATTGTAAATTTTTTATGATTGCTTTAATGATGACTGCCAAATTTAGAAGCAATGTATTGGCCATCTTAGAACTGTAAAACAATGGTACACTATGCAAAATACCATATTAAGATGGCCGCTTATCAAACATCGCTCTGGGCAGCCATTTTTTAATGGTATTGTGTACAGTATACCATTGTTGTACCAATCCAAGATAGGCAATATAATGCATCTAATCATGGTGGCCAACTTGGAATAGTAAAAGAGTGATACACTATAGCGGGCACCATTCTAAGATGGCTGTCTGATTTAAAGTAGAGGCCCCAAGAGATGCAGTGCACTGCAGAAGCAATGAACAGTAAGAGGGCCGACTAGTAACACTGTCACAAAATAAACAAAGGAAGGGAGGAAAGAAAAGGAAACTTACAAAAGAAGTAAATGGAAAAATAAAGGACTAGCCCATCAGTGCTATTCATTTTCAAGTTAGCGCCCACATGTGATCTTGCAAAATGTAATCTCTAACAGGGCAATGGAGTCAGTGTCTGAAGGGGGCTGACCCGCTCACCCATACTGTATGCTGTCATATGTGGAAGCAGAATGAGAATGACATTCAAACAGAACGACAGAAGAGGGCTGACTCAAAATCCCTTTATCAATCTACATGTCTGTATGCAGTCTTTAATTTGTAAAATAACGAATGCCAGTGCCCAAAGCTCTGTCCAGAAGGCCGCGACCAGCACTATTAAATGTCAGTGCTCTGAATCCACCTCAGGTCTCTTTAATCTGCTACCTGACACTACCTGCCCATTCATCTTGCTCTTGGAAATTCCTGCTTTCTCGCTTCATGACAGGTTTTCCATATTTCTCTCCTGCTACTTTCTCCTTTGTGTTTTTTATTGCTCTTGCTATTAGTAAATACCTGATCAGGAAACAGAAGTGCAGGTACCAAAAATGAATGCTGGTGGCCCCTACCAGTAACCACCAGCTCAAATTGGGCACTGTCTGTATGTATATGCATTCATGAACATACGTTTTTATGATTTTATTTTATTACAAGAGCCTGGAGGACAACTAAACCTGCCAGACTCTCTTAAGAGGGCCTAGCAAGGGTGATCAAAGTGCAAATCTATCAGCAGGTTTTGTCAAGGGAAGTAACCAACCCCAAAACCCTTGCCTACTAATGAAATTTGTGTGATTCCCTGTAACAAAATACAAGTTAACAGCCTTTAACCTCTTTAATATGACAGACAAGACTTCATATCCTTCACCTCGGGCCAGAAAATCCTACTAGTGCTTTCAGTATAAGGATTTTCTGTTTTTGAAATCATCTTGGGATGTAAAGGAAGATCTTTCCTTGCATCCAGTAATTAGTATTTTTCCCACTGTGTGACGAGCAGTGCACACAACATGCTGATGCTGGTGACTGTATGTGTCACTAAGCACAAGACACCAAGGATTATTTAAAAAAAATAGATTGGGGTGGGTGGGATTGCCAGCAAAGGCCTCAAGCCCGATTCCACCCCTTTAGGGCTAAGCAGTTTTTCAGTCCGCTCTGGGGAGCAGATTGAGGACTGTAACCCCAATCTCCCCTCCCGGGGGCACTAGATCCAAAGATAAAGTTTTAAAAAAGAAAGAATGGGGTGATGGCCAGTCCTCATCGGACCATTTTCCTACCTCCAAAGCCCTAACAGTCTTTCTGCCTCGGCCAGTGAATGCTGGAGATTTTACCCCAATCTCCTTTTGGGTGGGAGAGAAGGCTTACTGGATGAAAGAGATAGATTTTTTCATAAAAAATGTGGTGGGGTCAGCTGTCCTGGCATCAGGTCACACCCAATCCCTAAAGATCCAACAGTATATCTGCCCCCCTGGGGCCTACAGCTTCCCCACCCCCATGGAAACTGAGAAGAAATTTGGATTCTTCTGTGTGTAGTTTTTTTTTTATGGGCCATCAGAGAAGGGCTCTTCCATTAACTAGTCACCATGCTCAACTCAAGCTTGTTGTAGTGAGCATATATAATCTTTCGCACAAGGCAACCATCAGGCATACAATCATAAAATTATAAATATATAAACAAAATACAGTGCGCAAAACAATATTCAATGGGGGTGTGGTCTGGCGCCAAGGAAGATGGCGGCTGGTTGACGCCGCTCCGCATCGAGACCCGAGGACCTTCGTTTTGACGAGCGGTGGCAGCACCTCGGCACCTATCACGACCCAAGGACTTTCATTATGAGCTCCTCTGGACTTGATTAATACTCTTCACGGCCCGCGGTAAGCCCCGATAGCGCTTATTCCACTTAAAATGTGCGGCGCCTCTCCGTGACTGGATTTGCGGCCGCCATTTTGAATTCCTCGCATTCTCGCCGCGCTATTGGCTCCGCTGCGCTATCCTTCATCTCTGAAGAGGCATAATGTAAACCATACTTCTACTTCTCTTGGCTGTGTTTTTCATCTTTATTTGTTGAAATCTCCTCCTCCGAAAATGTTTATTCTGGAACTTCCAATATCATCATTTTCTCGACAACCTACAGGCTTCCACTATTGTGCGCACGGCCATTTCGAATCACATTGTGGAACTACAGTTAATGTTTCAATTATACAAGAGAAGGTGGACCTCCACAATTTTGACTGTATGTTTTTCTTTCAACCATACTACTTAAAAGTCAACGTTTTTGCGCAACTTTAAAAAATAAAATGTATACAGAAACTGCTCCTCTGTTATGGCAGTTCGGGCTGGATTGTTCCCATGAGGCACAGGGTCAGACTGATTTGCATATGGCCATGTCTGAACTGGGGTGGTGGAGTGAGCTAAAGAATGATGGATTAAACCCAGATCAGTTGACTGGGGGTGAGTGTTTGATTGGCTCAAACGTTCCGTCTATCATCCCCTTTTGTATCGCTTTTGTCACCCCAAGTTGGCGGGGGTATGCCCAGACGTGGGTCCCTTGCTCACTTTGCCACTGGATTCAAGCAAGCCTGGCTGATGACGGCTGAAATGCCAGAAACCGGTCCTAGGATGCTTGTTTCCGGTCCAGGGAAGACATGGCTTGGCAGTTCGGGCTGGACTGTTCCCATGAGGCACAGGGTCAGACTGATTTGCATATGGCCATGTCTGAACTGGGGTGGTGGAGTGAGCTAAAGAATGATGATGGATTAAACCCAGATCAGTTGACTGGGGGTGAGTGTTTGATTGGCTCAAACGTTCCGTCTATCATCCCCTTTTGTATCGCTTTGTCACCCCAAGTTGGCGGGGGTATGCCCAGACGTGGGTCCCTTGCTCACTTTGCCACTGGATTCAAGCAAGCCTGGCTGATGACGGCTGAAATGCCAGAAACCGGTCCTAGGATGCTTGTTTCCGGTCCAGGGAAGACATGGCTTGGCAGTTCGGGCTGGACTGTTCCCATGAGGCACAGGGTCAGACTGATTTGCATATGGCCATGTCTGAACTGGGGTGGTGGAGTGAGCTAAAGAATGATGATGGATTAAACCAAAGAATGATGATGGATTAAACCCAGATCAGTTGACTGGGGGTGAGTGTTTGATTGGCTCAAACGTTCCGTCTATCATCCCCTTTTGTATCGCTTTTGTCACCCCAAGTTGGCGGGGTATGCCCAGACGTGGGTCCCTTGCTCACTTTGCCACTGGATTCAAGCAAGCCTGGCTGATGACGGCTGAAATGCCAGAAACCGGTCCTAGGATGCTTGTTTCCGGTCCAGGGAAGACATGGCTTGGCAGTTCGGGCTGGACTGTTCCCATGAAGCACAGGGTCAGACTGATTTGCATATGGCCATGTCTGAACTGGGGTGGTGGAGTGAGCTAAAGAATGATGATGGATTAAACCCAGATCAGTTGACTGGGGGTGAGTGTTTGATTGGCTCAAACGTTCCGTCTATCATCCCCTTTTGTATCGCTTTGTCACCCCAAGTTGGCGGGGTATGCCCAGACGTGGGTCCCTTGCTCACTTTGCCACTGGATTCAAGCAAGCCTGGCTGATGACGGCTGAAATGCCAGAAACCGGTCCTAGGATGCTTGTTTCCGGTCCAGGGAAGACATGGCTTGGCAGTTCGGGCTGGACTGTTCCCATGAGGCACAGGGTCAGACTGATTTGCATATGGCCATGTCTGAACTGGGGTGGTGGAGTGAGCTAAAGAATGATGATGGATTAAACCCAGATCAGTTGACTGGGGGTGAGTGTTTGATTGGCTCAAACGTTCCGTCTATCATCCCCTTTTGTATCGCTTTTGTCACCCCAAGTTGGCGGGGTATGCCCAGACGTGGGTCCCTTGCTCACTTTGCCACTGGATTCAAGCAAGCCTGGCTGATGACGGCTGAAATGCCAGAAACCGGTCCTAGGATGCTTGTTTCCGGTCCAGGGAAGACATGGCTTGGCAGTTCGGGCTGGACTGTTCCCATGAGGCACAGGGTCAGACTGATTTGCATATGGCCATGTCTGAACTGGGGTGGTGGAGTGAGCTAAAGAATGATGATGGATTAAACCCAGATCAGTTGACTGGGGGTGAGTGTTTGATTGGCTCAAACGTTCCGTCTATCATCCCCTTTTGTATCGCTTTTGTCACCCCAAGTTGGCGGGGGTATGCCCAGACGTGGGTCCCTTGCTCACTTTGCAACTGGATTCAAGCAAGCCTGGCTGATGACGGCTGAAATGCCAGAAACCGGTCCTAGGATGCTTGTTTCCGGTCCAGGGAAGACATGGCTTGGCAGTTCGGGCTGGACTGTTCCCATGAGGCACAGGGTCAGACTGATTTGCATATGGCCATGTCTGAACTGGGGTGGTGGAGTGAGCTAAAGAATGATGATGGATTAAACCCAGATCAGTTGACTGGGGGTGAGTGTTTGATTGGCTCAAACGTTCCGTCTATCATCCCCTTTTGTATCGCTTTTGTCACCCCAAGTTGGCGGGGGTATGCCCAGACGTGGGTCCCTTGCTCACTTTGCCACTGGATTCAAGCAAGCCTGGCTGATGACGGCTGAAATGCCAGAAACCGGTCCTAGGATGCTTGTTTCCGGTCCAGGGAAGACATGGCTTGGCAGTTCGGGCTGGACTGTTCCCATGAGGCACAGGGTCAGACTGATTTGCATATGGCCATGTCTGAACTGGGGTGGTGGAGTGAGCTAAAGAATGATGATGGATTAAACCCAGATCAGTTGACTGGGGGTGAGTGTTTGATTGGCTCAAACGTTCCGTCTATCATCCCCTTTTGTATCGCTTTGTCACCCCAAGTTGGCGGGGGTATGCCCAGACGTGGGTCCCTTGCTCACTTTGCCACTGGATTCAAGCAAGCCTGGCTGATGACGGCTGAAATGCCAGAAACCGGTCCTAGGATGCTTGTTTCCGGTCCAGGGAAGACATGGCTTGGCAGTTCGGGCTGGACTGTTCCCATGAGGCACAGGGTCAGACTGATTTGCATATGGCCATGTCTGAACTGGGGTGGTGGAGTGAGCTAAAGAATGATGATGGATTAAACCCAGATCAGTTGACTGGGGGTGAGTGTTTGATTGGCTCAAACGTTCCGTCTATCATCCCCTTTTGTATCGCCTCTGTTATTGTGACGCACATGTCTATGGGGAGAATCAAATCTGGTAGAGGTGCTGCTTCAACATCCATTCCTACTCCACGTCCTAAATCCACTACAATACCTATCTCAAATTCTTTTTCGGTATTGCAAGGTGACATGGAGGATTCAGAGCAAGTCGCACCACCCCACTTTACAGAAACAACGACCACTTCACCCTCATTTACTTCTACTCCTATTCATCACTCGTCTCTGCCAAATGGGAAAAATGCTTCTAAATTGACTCCATCTTCTGTGTTGTCATCTACTAAGAGAATTAAAAAAGACCCTCCTTTGCCAACCACATCTCCACCACCAGCTTCCTTAGAATTGCTTCTGGACGAGATCCGAGCTCTTAAGCCCTATATGGAGGAAACGAACATACGCCTACAAAGCCTAGAAGATAAATGGTCTACTCTTGACAACAAAATTAATTCAGTGGAACGTCAAGTGGAATCTCTACAAATATCCTCTCAACAAATTCACCCTATGAAAGCAGAAATATTACAACTACAGAAGCAAGTGGAAAACCTCGAAAACCGAAGCAGACGCAACAACCTGTGAATTTATGGTCTGGCTGAAGGATTGGAAGGCTCCAATCCCATTTCCTTTTTTTAATATTTTTTGCCACAGATCCTCGAGTTTTCAGATTCTCCAATATTAAACAAACAAAGAGCACACAGACTTGGTCGTACTCCTCATACTTCATCTATCCAGCGGAGAGGAGTTGGCCTAACGGCTAGGGCGGTCGACCTCGAATGGGGGAAACTGGGTTCGAGTCTCGGCAAGGATGCTGAACATCCTGTGATTCTGGGCAAATCACTTAATCTCCCCGTGCCTAACAAAAATGAATGTGTCCTCATGTAATGCAACTGGTGCTATGTAAAGCGCTCTGATACCCGATTCGGGTCAAGTTCGCGCTATATAAAACTCTGTAAAATAAAATAAAAAATAAATAAAAATAAACCAAGAGGCGTAATACTGTACTTTTTAGAACATACAGATTTGCTGAAGGTCCTACAAGCAATCAAAATCAAACGTCGCATATCATGGCAAGGTTCCCAGTTATTTTTCTCACAAGACTATCCGAAAGTCACGGCAGACAAACGGAAAAGTTTCTTGGCCATGGGACCAGCTTTACGTAACCTGAATGCCAGATTTGGTCTAATCCATCTTTGGCTCTTTAAGGTGACTTATAAGAATAAAACAACCACATATGAAGATCCAGCCTTACTTCAACAATTTCTTGACAGTTGTAGAGAAGAATCCATGGAGTTTACAAGATCATTTTCTACTTGATAATTTTTCTCTCTTACTAAAGATAATTGTAATTTTACAATGTTTCTATGTTATATTCTGATTATCTAATTTCCTTTCCTTGTGTCTCTTCCTACCAGGTGCCATTTCCCTGCTCCAACCATTGTTGTATAGTCCGTCTGAAATAATACCCTCCTCGTGGTCTCTCCCGGAGTTTCGTGACTGGCTGTTTCGTCTTCTCTCTGTGGCCTCAACACCCTCCACCCAGGTTTGAGTCTTTGGTATGTTTCATTGTTTTATCTATCTATTTTCTCTATCTTTTTTCTTTCCTCTTCTTTTATCTTTCCTCTTTCCTTTTCCCTTTCCTTCTCTTCTTTTTTCCTTCTATTTCACTATCTTCCGTTTCATATCTTGTCTTATTCCTGTTGGAGTGCTTGCTTTTTGTTTCTCTAAGTACTGCAGGTTCTTTATTGCATCCTTGTTTTGCTGTAATCTTATAAAATGTTTACTTTATATAGTTGATTAATGACGTTACGTGTTGTTTCCTGGAATGTTGAAGGTTTGGGTACACCTATTAAAAGGTAAAGGGTTCTTACCCATTTATCTAATCTTAAATCAGATATTGTGTTCTTACAAGAATCCCACTTAATTGCTTCAGAAGTTCTAAAACTTAAGCAACAATGGGTGGGTAATGTCTTTGCCTCTCCGGGTACAAGCAAAAGAAATGGGACTTTGATTCTTTGTCACAAAACAATTAAAGTTTCCCTTCTTTCTCAAGACTCAGACGATGAAGGACGAAGGTTAATTGTTCATCTTAAAGTCAATGATATACCGATTTCATTATTTAATGTATATGCTCCTACTAAACCTGATGGTAATTTTTGGCCACATATTTCCATTCTTTTGATGTCTATTTCTACACCATATGTTATTTTTGGTGGTGACTGTAACTTAGTTGTTGATCCATACATTGACCGTACATCCAAAGCACCTTTTATTTCTTCTCCAATGCATCAACACTTTACCACCCTAATTTCCCATAGATCTCTTGTTGACTCCTGGAGATTCTGTAACCCACAACTCCGTGAATACACCTTTTTCTCACCCACTCACCTCTCTCAATCGCGCATAGACTATTTATTTGTTTCTAAAGCATTAACACAATATATACTGCAAGCAGATATTGGTTCTATATTGATTTCTGATCATGCTCCAGTAATTTTAGACTTAGAATTACTCCCGGTTAATGTCACTAGCAAAAGATGGTGCTTTAATACCTCTTTGTTAACTGATCAAACTTTCACTTCCTCTTTAGAGACATTTATTATTGAATTCTTTAAATGTAACATATCTTCTGTTTCGTCTTTCTCGATTGTTTGGGACTCCTTTAAAGCTTCAGCCAGAGACTTTATTATTTCTTATGTTGCCAAAAAGAAAAACAAAATTCCCAAAAGGCAAATGAAATTATTAAAACTATTAGAAACACTCTATAGAACCACTAACTCTAAAGTCAATCTCAATAATCTCATTATGGAAAAATGTAAATATAATAAGTTATCTACAGAAAATGCCAGTTTTTATCTTCTCCGAAGTAGTGCTCGTTTATTATGGCGGCCAAAACAAAGCTGGCAAGCTTCTTGCCTCGTATCTTAAGATCAAGAAAGACCGTACTAATATTGACTATGTCTTAAATTCTAACTCCTCTCCAGCGACAAAAAATTTAGACATTTTTGAGGAATTCAAAAATACTATACCTCTCTGTATACCCTTGAAATCACCCCGGACTCTATGGACATACATGGCCTCGATACAAAAACAATTTCCCACTGATACTGATTTTTCGCCATTGGAAAGTGATATTTCTATAAAAGATATTTTCCATGCATCAAAACTCCTCAAAACAGGGAAGGCACCTGGTCCAGATGAATTCCCTGTAGAATTTTACTCCCACTTCTCCAAATCCCTCCTACCACATCTCCTTTCTTTATTCTCACACTTTATTTCTTCTAATACCTCCAGTGGTAGCTTTCAGGATGCTCTTATCTGCCTAATTCCTAAGGAAGGGAGAGACCCTCATTTTTGTAAAAACTATAGGCCAATATCATTAGTCAACTCTGATTATAAATTATTTGCCAAAATTCTTGCACTTCGACTAGAACCCCTTTTACAATCCATTATTTGTAAAGAACAATCCGGTTTTATTAAGGGAAGGAATATCTATGATAACACCAGAACTTTCTTTAATGTACTGCACAAATCTAACAAATATTCTCATTCACTTGCAGCCATTTCTCTAGATGCGGAAAAAGCTTTTGACCGCATTGATTGGTCTTTTATTTTCCACACATTATCCTGGTTTGGCTTTGGGCCCAAATGTATTTGTTATGTTTCTTTATTATATACATCACCCAAAGCTTCTATTTTTGCCAATGGTTTCATTTCTAACTCCTTTTCTTTACAGAGAGGTGTCCGCCAAGGATGTCCTCTTTCCCCACTTCTCTTCATTCTTGCACTAAAGCCTTTGTTGCTAGAATTAAACAAAACCCTAACATATATGGCTTTCAACATGATAAACTTCATATTAAAATGAGTGTCTATGCAGATGATATTTTGCTCTATCTATCTAAGCCAGAACAATCTATCCCAGCTTTCACTGCAGAGGTCAATGCTTTCTCTTTAATTTGTGGTTATGAACTGAATCATGATAAATGTGACGTCCTCCCTCTTAATATCTTGTTTTAAGCAAGACTTTGTTTTCACTAATTTCTCATGGAATTCCCCAAAAATTAAATATTTAGGTCTCTGGTTTGCCCCCTCTATCAAACAGACTTTATCACTAAACATGACTCAAGTTCTCTCAACATTATCTACGTCTATCTCTAAGTGGCACCCCCTATATTTACCTTGGTGGGGCAGACTTGATACTATCAAAATGATGCTCGCTCCTGTTATTTTTTATATGATTTCAGCTATTCCTCTCAGTTTTCCCTCATATGTTTTCAAAAAAATTAATTCTATTTTATCTATCTTTTTATGGAATAAAAAAAAACACGTATGTCCCTGGTTATGCTTAGGCATAGTAAATCGCACGGTGGAGTAAACTTCCCTGATTTTCAAATTTACCATAATGCTTTTCTTCTTAAACAGCTTTCTAAATCATTAAATCAATCCATTTCAGATCCATCTCCACTGTGGAAAGACATCGAACTCTCTTTCCTTTCTCCCTTCTCATTCGAAGAACCTCTTACATTTACTCACAAGACACAATTTTTATCTTCACCTATGCATAAAACTACCCATAAATTATTTCACTCCTTTCTGATCTCACATCTCTCAGACAAGGACCAATTTCTCAACTCCTCAATTTGGCATAATCGCCTTTTAAAAATTAATAACAAACCCATTTTTTGGAAGGCTTGGCGAGATAAAGGTCTACTTTGGATCCACCAACTTTTCTCGAATGATACTTTTCTTACTTTCTCTGAAGCACAATCACTTTATAAATTGCCAAAATCATTTTCTACTAAATTTAAGATATTGATCCAAACTATGTCTTCTTCCTTGTCTTCAGTATCTTCTATTTCACCTCCTTTATTACCTCAATGTAATATTCTTCCCATTTTAAGTGCCCAACCTAGTGCTTCATCTATTTACAAATTCCTCAACAAACTCCCGGAACACAGAATTAAAACTAACATAGAACTCCAATGGGAACATGACTTTCACACTTCATGGACCACTGCTTTTGGAGATAAATTATGGCTAAACGTTCGTAAGACTTCAAGATCAGCTAGTACGACACAAACACTTTTCTTTGTATACAATCGACTTATGTTTACTCCACTGTCCTTACATAAATTCAAATCCACAATTACCCTAAATTGTTGGTCATGTAACGCTCCTAATGCTGACTTATATCATATGCTTTTCTCTTGTCCATACACTCACCAGTTCTGGTTGAAAGTATGGTCTCAAATCAATATAATCTTTCACACTCATTTTTTCTTTTTCACCTGTGGACATTTTTCTAGGTACACTATCTGAACATTGGCAAGCCCTTTCTTGTAACATGGACATTGTAGATTTATTAATTGCAATTGCATTCCAACAAATAACAAAAAACTGGAAGCAATCCAAACACTTTCTTTTCAAACCTGGTGGTATAGTGTTTGCTACAACCATCAACTAGATCGTGCATATGTCTCTCCTATGTCTTTACTCCTGAAAAGAGAACATGTATGGTCCCCTGTAACTATTTTCTTAGATGCCTCTGCACGAAAATTTGCCCAACATCATCCATTACTGGAAGAAGTCCCCAAACCACCATGAATCGTCTTACTGGTATATTATTTATTTATATATTTTTTCCTTTTTCTTTTCTAACCGCATTTTTTACAGCCATTATCCCTCAAACTGTTGATATCTTTTACATTGTATTAAGCTCTCCTGCTTCTATATTGCATATTTAGTCATGTTAATATTACACTATTTCCCTTTATTTCCTCCCTTTCAAAGTTATTGTAAACTTTTTCATATATGCAACTACTTTGATTCTTTTTACGTCTCTTTTTCTTTAATATGGATTTAGCTCACTTATTGTTAATCAGCATCTTGCTACTTTATTTGATTGTTTGCACTTGGTTCCATCTCTTTCAAAAATAAAGTTTCTTTTTAAACTTAAAAAAACAATATTCAATCCTTCCTACAAAAAAAGGCCTCAAACACCAAATCTTCTATTCCCATTGTTTGACAGAGAGGCTAACAAACACCTAAGCCCTATTGCACTAATCACCAAGATTCCATTTAACAACATACCTGCCTACGGGCTTTAACAAAGTGTCATAACAGTCCACCTTTAAATACCTGTTGCCTTTATCATATGCCATTCACAATAAATAAATCAAGTCTATTGCCTTTGTTGTAACTTTTAATACATAGATCAGACCAAGGGTACGTGGCTTAACCTTTCTCAGCTGAACAATCAAGCATATAGCCTTTATCATTGGCTTGCCACCATAAGCAACTAGGGTCTAATTTATTGCACATAAGCTGGCAACCACCAGATATAGTCATAACATTTACAAAATCTACAAAATTACAGATGGCAAAATAATACACAATCCCTTTCAAAAGGGCCTAACATGAATTTTCCCATTGAAAATTTCAACTGAGGTGTTAACCAACATCGCAACTCTTCACGGCTGTGGGTGTCTGTGAGAATCCATATAAAAAATACCTACCTGCAGTCGCAGCTCCTGGAGGGAGTGCTGAGGGGCGGGGGAGGGGCAGGGTGGGGGGTAGTAAACTCCGGCCTACGGCCGAACGGAGTTAAGTACATAAATAAATAAAAACGAATTACATTGCGCGCGCCGCATCGCCATTTGGCGTTGCAGCGCGCGCAATGTAATTCGTTTTATTTATTTATTTATGTACTTAACTCCGTTCGGCCGAATGCTGGAGTTTACTACCCCCACCCTGCCCCTCCCCGCCCGCACCACTTCCTCCAGGAGCCGCGACTGCACCCCAAGGTGTAATAAACAAGGTGGCTTGCCTCGCTGCGTGAAAGCTACATAAATATGCCCCTGTATTTGGAAAGAGGATACGGGTGAGGAGTATATTGCTTTGGTTTTACTATGGGCAAAGCACAACTGTTGTTTGAAGTTTTTGATGTGTTTTGCACTGAGGTGGTAGTCTGAGTTGACTGTTTCAAACAGTTTATCTCCATTTCTTTTGAAAAGAGCGGCCCTTAGTTGCTGAAGGTGAGAGATCACAGTGGGTTGGGTGTACGCCGTGCGAAACAAATATGCTTGTAACCTGAAAATTACAGGTTTGAACCAAAAGTATCTCCTTAGAATATCAAGCTACTAAGGTCGATAAAATAGCTGCCATCTACTTGGATAATAACATACCACCACGTATTATGTCAAGAGACTGTTCTGTTTGTACTGCTGGATATGTAACTGTAATAATTTGTACTAAAAAAATTATTTCGTTATTGTTTTAACAACAGTGTCCTTTAGTTTCTGCACTCATTCCATGTTTTCTCAGCTGCTCTTTGCTTCAGGATAGCTTTCCCCAACTATGCAGGTTGTCTTGGGGTCGACCGCAGCAGTCCTAAAGCCCGGGTCATGGTTCATTGCCAGAAGTCACATGATATGCACAACCAATAAAGCAATGGTTAATATTTAGCCGTGGGCAAAACAACTCACACTCAAACAGTCTTCTGAAGGTAAGTATGCCAAGAACATGTAGAAACTCAAGCTCAGAATATTTAATAAGTGTCCCACGATATTCTCAAACGAGTGCGTGGCAGGTCAAGTCACAGGTCACAACCACGGGGACTGCAAACTAACACGAAAAGTAAAATATTTTTAATGTACTCGGGTGCCAGTCCTTGGCTTGAAAAGCAAATCTGATGGACAGTAGAAAACATGCCCAGGCTCATATTCTTAAACCTTTCTTTGCTAACAAATAATTCATTGTATTTAATGGAAGCCAGGTCATTGCTTCCTATATCTCCATCCAGCGCAGGCCGTCCTTTGGAGAAGATAGTTGTGCCGCTTTCCCAGACTACTTTAATATAACAATAATTGACAAAATCAATAGGTCTGGCTTTTAATATGTATACAGAAGCTTGCAGGTAAAGGTATTTAATGGAGAAGGAGGCAACCTGGATGGAATGATGCATGCTGGCATCGTTATACTAGTAGCGCATGATGTGTTAGTCTGTTGAAGTAGTGAAAATATATCCACAAACTTGCGAAATACACAGTAGAGTTAACAAAGGAGAGGAGTGGCCAATGCTTGTTTCCCAAACACTGACAATCTTGTGCTGCTGCAGATATTTTACCTGTTGTGTAAGCGTAACGGAAGCATATACTTTCAATGGCTTGCCTGTAACTGTTCCTTGTTTTAGAAACGTTTGCACAACTGTTCCCAAAGTTCTAATTGTGCTGTGTGCTGGTGAAGCTTGGTACACACTTTCCACTATACAAAACGACTGTCACTATCAGCGGGGGGGGGAGTACAATTTGCAATAGTGGGAGCACATGGTGCAATGGGGAGCACATGATGTAAGGCAGTGCAGACTCTCCACGGTATTTAGGGGGAAGCAACAGCTCATGCTTGCTTCACACACATACAAACTCACTAAGAACAGGCACCACACTAGCGTCAGAAGTTCACGTTTCCCTCAGAAACACAATGAGAGGTATGTGCTTGGGGTTATGTAAATGTGCCGTTGGCATGTATGAGTGCCTATACAGTATGTGCTGGTCTGTGTGAGCACGTAAAAGACCATCACTGTGTTGCGATGTCTGCATGTATTTATGTATGTGTGTTCATATGCATCTATATGTGCATTCACTATACAAAAGCTAAATCTATTGCTTTTATCAGTGCATATTAAAACATTGTCATAAGGTTTCTGCACATACACAGAGCTATGCACAGGAAAATGAGACCCCAGAATACAGTGGTTTGCCACCATATACCGTAGCACCCAAAAACCCCAACCCAACTAGCTTAGCATCCCATTAGCACCCAAGTACTAATGTTTGGACAACCCAGAACACGGTATCTTTATCTCAGGACTCACAGAAGCAAGAACACTCTTTCGTCACTCACTCGTACTTGTCCACAAGGTGCGTAGGAAGAGACACTGGATAGGTTAAAATGTTTATTCCAACTTACGTGCTCTAATGTACAGTACACGTGTCAGTACTAATAGCATAATGCATATGACTAATATAAGCAGCATGGTTACAATTCCATAGAATACAAACGGGGAAAGCATCTCAGAGCTCAGTGGATAAACGTTTAAATAACATTACCACCCTCCCCTTGCAGTAAGATAGTTTATTATAATAATAGAAGACCTCTGGGCTTTGACTAGCGAACCCCCATACCTCAGTCTCTAGATGCAGAATTACATCAGCAGGACATCATAGCTCTTCTCACTGAAAGGGATTTCTCCAAGTGTGTTAAGCGCTAGTAAACCACAGTATTAAAAGCATACCAAATTCTTCATGGCAATTGCACATAATGTTATGTCTGGGTGCGCGAGACTGGCCATATCAGGAAGAACCAGAATACATTGTTATGCGACCTTGTACATGTTTGTGCAGACTGAGCCCAAAAAGGTGAACAACAGAAAATGCAGACAGTGCAAAAGAACTTGGCACGAGCAAAGGGCGAGGAAGGCCCGGCTCAGTGTAACGTGCGCAAAGAAAAGCAGCATGGCAGCCAGGCCTAGGCCAACATAACAAGGCAGGTAACAATCCACAAGACACCCTCCCCTGAACAGTCCGGCGGCCAGGACAGAGGCCCATCAGAGGAAAAACACAGCCGTTGGAGCACAGGGAGCGCCCAAACGGCGAAGGGCAGGTCAATCCATGAAAGTGTAAGTGCAGAAAAAAGCCATACCCTCCAAGAGTTCATCATTGGAATCGTCAAAAAACATAGATGCCATCCAATCCATGAGATCAAAAGAGCAGGAATGCTCCTCAGCAAAGGGAGCATCCAGAAGCAATGCGGGACAGCTTGCGTGATAATTGAAACAGCTTCGTTGTAGGAGATCCTGGGCAGCCGCCCAGATATCCCATTGCGCCAAAATCCCCAGTGCAGCCGCACGCGCCATACAGCCGGCAACGGAACAGTCCTGTTCATGGGCCTCTAAGGGACCCATCAACTGAACAAAATCCGGAACAGACAATGACGAATTGGAGAGGCAATAATCCAAGGGCCAAGTGAAAGGACAGCGGATGCAAGTCATCACAGGTTGCACGCAAGTGAAATACGCAAAGCGAAAAGAAAGAGTATATGACACACTCAGTGTCGCCAATGGCAAGACACCAAAACCAGCCAAAAGGCGTTCACGGAGCAGCTGGAGGCGTTCTGGATCGAGCAGGTCCCATCGGGGAGCAGCCATTGCGCAGAAAGCAAATTAAGAGCAAGACACCAGCCGCTAAAGCGAGGATCAACGGGAAACCGCCAAAGACACTGGAAAAAATAGAATGTATGAAAGCCGGGATGACACCAAAAATAGTTTGGAAGGAGGACACCAAGCCCGACCCCACGACCTTAAAAAAGTGTACTAGGCCTTCAGTGTTAGATGCGTTAAAAATACGATGTATTAACTCCCCAAAATGTTGGGGGAGATTAGTGTTTAAAAGGGCCTGTATTTCACTGTGGGTACTCGCCACCTGGAGAATGAATGTCTCCCGGGCGGACGTGAGCATAACTTCCTCGTTTAATAATAGTGCCTTTATTCTGCTCAGTCTATTGAAATCTGCTTCCATGGTAGGGATGGAAGGCCAAATAGAGATATCAACCTTGCCATGAGGGGGAGGAAAAAGCACATTTTTGCAGCAGACAACCCTGTGCGAAACTGTTACAATGTAAGGAATGCCAGCTTGCAGGCCACAACAGTTTTCGTTATTTAAAAGTAAATAACTACCATTGGAAAGGAGAGTGAAAGTAGGTGAAATAACAGGAGCAGGAATACCTTTCAGCACACAAGCAAGATTAGGAGAGGAAACGCTACATGAGCCATGCAATTTAATGTGTTTACAAATAAGCGAATGACCTATAGTCGAGTCGCAGTACTCCCCGTGAGAAAGACTTCCTTGCCGTCCCGAAGGCATTTATACATGAAAGGCAAGGACCAGAGTTCATGCAGGAAAGCACTGCCCAATGGCCGGTAACGGCCCACAGGATAATGTTTCATGCATGAGTCAAATTCAAACAAGGAAAATGGTAAAGCTATAACCCCATGGACTAGCCATACAGCAGAATCGAGTTCCGCAACAGAGAATGGCAAAGGATCCACCTTTTCGATATGTAATAGAGTGTACGTTGCATCCTTCATGGACATAAATTGCTGTTTGTCAGTTAAGTTAAAAGGTAGAAATAAGGCAGAGGTGTTCAGAAAATGCCAAGGCACTTTACCTAACTTGAGCGTTTGTAAAGTCCATGCAAACTGCATAACTGAGCGCAATTGATTCTGACCATGATATAACACAGAAACATCATCTTGTACAATATCAACAACAGAGGACACAATATTCTCTAAAGTGTAAATGCGAGAAGACAGGGTATTAATACTATTGTCAACAACAGCGAGCACCTTTTCCATATTTGCTTGATCTATTTCCCGAAGACGGGAAGCAGCTTCCATTTGTGATAGCTTCCAGAGTTCATTATATGTTTCATAAATGAATCTTTTAGGTCGGGGACCACGAGGTCCCAAAACAAAGTCGGACAGATCAATATTGCCTGTAAGGAGGGACAAATGTTGTTTAACAGAATCAAGGGACGAATGTTGCAGCCATTGTTTGCATAATTTACCAACAGAGTATGTAGTGACAGTACGGGCATCAGTAAACCTCGGATCAGGCCTATTCTGTGTGTAGCTAGCACCAGTATCATGAAAACGCATTTGACATGCATTAGATGATATAGGCCATACTAACCAGGGTGACTGGAACCAGCTCAGAAACATTAAACGAGTTATTTTGTAACATTGCCTGCAGGGACACGAGGGACAGATTGAATCGTGAGCTGTCATTTGGAAAACTCGACAGGGATGGTATTGATGGCGTATTCAATTGTTTAGTGGTTGCTAAGCCCCAACATGTAGTCTGATAGATGGAAGCATTTAGGAACATAATTTGGGTAGGGATGAGGCACGCACGATGCAACGCCTCGGTTCCCTGTACCTGCCATGGCTTGGAGCCCCAAATAGATTTTAAATCCACTGTATTATCCCAGTACTCATAACCACCCACAGCTAAGGCACTTAGAAAGGAACCTGAATAAAGCAATTTGGTGTGTGTTAACATAATTTTCTGAGTTGATGTGTTATTTAGTCTAAAATAATAGGATGCAGGGTTCGACCGATTAAAATCAGTGAAATAATTAAACTTATTTCGAAGAGTTTGAGAGCTACCTGGCAAGGGGTTTGGACAATGTTCCCATTGGGTATGGTTAACAGAACTACGCAGGGCACTGGGCTTATGGAGAAAATGATTACCCCAATGTTGGTAACAATACAAATCGGCATAATTAGCAGAATTCATATATAAATCTTCAGCATTAAAAGATGCATAATATTTTAAATCGGCAAACAATGCTTCAACGGCATGCACATCCCAATCATCAGAATGAATATTATTTTGTACTACATCACCCATTGAAACACGAAGGACATTAGGTACATTAATAATTTCCGTCGGACCATGGATTTGATAATTCACTGCATCCCATACGATGCCATCAGCAACTGGGAAGGCTGAAATGTTCACAAATGTGTGGTCACGCTTCATGATGTGAGACGAGGAATGAGGAGCCAAAGTTCCAGAAACATAGTCTACAGCAGAGCGTTCAGGTAAATAGTGACCATTGATTAGTAGAAAAACACTGTGACAAAGCCAATGGACATGAACAAAAATATCAAGAAAAGTACCAACCAGAGGTATGTCCAGGGGGAATCAAAAATTGTCTCTAAACCAGGATATAAATATACTGAACTTGGATGGAACTTTTGAAGATGTGGAATCCGAATCAAAGGAATAACGAGTCGGGCTTAGTGGCGTTGTTGGTTGATGTGCCACCGATTCTGATGCAGGATATGTATACTCGTCCTCGTCGATATTGGTGGAGAGTTGGGGATCAATCGTAGTTTCAGGCAAATCAACCATCTCAACGCCACTAAGCCCCACGTTGGGCGCCATGTCATAAGGTTTCTGCACATACACAGAGCTATGCACAGGAAAATGAGACCCCAGAATACAGTGGTTTGCCACCATATACCGTAGCACCCAAAAACCCCAACCCAACTAGCTTAGCATCCCATTAGCACCCAAGTACTAATGTTTGGACAACCCAGAACACGGTATCTTTATCTCAGGACTCACAGAAGCAAGAACACTCTTTTGTCACTCACTCGTACTTGTCCACAAGGTGCGTAGGAAGAGACACTGGATAGGTTAAAATGTTTATTCCAACTTACGTGCTCTAATGTACAGTACACGTGTCAGTACTAATAGCATAATGCATATGACTAATATAAGCAGCATGGTTACAATTCCATAGAATACAAACGGGAAAGCATCTCAGAGCTCAGTGGATAAACGTTTAAATAACATTACCACCCTCCCTTGCAGTAAGATAGTTTATTATAATAATAGAAGACCTCTGGGCTTTGACTAGCGAACCCCCATACCTCAGTCTCTAGATGCAGAATTACATCAGCAGGACATCATAGCTCTTCTCACTGAAAGGGATTTCTCCAAGTGTGTTAAGCGCTAGTAAACCACAGTATTAAAAGCATACCAAATTCTTCATGGCAATTGCACATAATGTTATGTCTGGGTGCGCGAGACTGGCCATATCAGGAAGAACCAGAATACATTGTTATGCGACCTTGTACATGTTTGTGCAGACTGAGCCCAAAAAGGTGAACAACAGAAAATGCAGACAGTGCAAAAGAACTTGGCACGAGCAAAGGGCGAGGAAGGCCCGGCTCAGTGTAACGTGCGCAAAGAAAAGCAGCATGGCAGCCAGGCCTAGGCCAACATAACAAGGCAGGTAACAATCCACAAGACAACATGGCAGCAGAGAAGGGCCGGCATTTCAATGACAATATCTCACCCCTACCAGCTTTTCAGAGGTGAATCTGATATGTGCCGGACTCTTCCCTAGAACTACTGGCCTTTCAGAGGAGCACACTGTATTTCATTGATGTTACCTATCAGGACAAAAGTACCATAATTCCCCAAGCACATGTGCAGCCGGAACAGGCTTAATGTATTTGGCAGAGCATTGTGCAGTTCCTGATTGGAATGAACCCACAAACAGAAATTCTGGTGCTCCCTAGGGAATACGTTGGTGCGCCCTGAGATGGGGTTGTCTTCCATTGGTCTCCTCAACCTGTAATCTGAAAGGGACACCCCTCTTCATCTAATTTTTACAGTTCCTTGCAGTTAGCAGTATTTATCAGTTTTTGTATTGCAGTACTTACACCCAGGGGTGATGTCTTCTGACCTGCCCATGTAATTTAAAGCCAGTGGCCTGCAGAAGATGACCCCCTTGAGAGGGGGGCAGCAATATTTTGTGCCTGGCTGAAAATGTTTGTAAACATTATGCCCTGGTTTTGCACTAATAGTTATGAACAATTGAACAAATGTGCAAGGCTGTTCTTTGCAAAAAACGTGATGTGCCTGTCACTAGGGTTACCCTTAGCCAATCAAAAACATCTTTATATTTGTGAGAATGGTATTGGCGTTGTACAGTTAGGGCCTGAAAGAAACGCCATGGAGGTAGCTCTCTCGATGAAGTGCAGCTTTTGACAATCTTCTCTGTACTTTTCGGATGCACCTGAAGCTTCCCGGATAGGTGCATATGACAAGTCAATGCTCTTCATAGCATTTCCCAGTGCTGCCTGATTGTCAGTTTGGACTGGCTGGCAGCAACCACCTCACTGATGGAATCACAGACTGGGAAGCTTCTCTTGAGGCTGCAACATTCCCAGCCCTGGCCTAGCGTGACCATCACAAGGATTGAAGACATGGGATCTTGGGCAGGATGTGCCCATCAATGGCAAGGTGGAACCAGAACTACTCATGGACCTGCCTACAGACCTCCACAATCTAAAGAACTATAATTGCATCTACTTAAAGAGCCATGTGGCTGTCATAAAGCCTCAGCTGGGAGTGTGGGTGTTCTCAGTGTGTAATGCAGTGCTCCAATTAACAGCACCAGATCTATTTGAGTTTACCTCTTTCCCTACGTTTGGGAGAAAGTCTATGGCTTCCTGTGGTAGTGATTCAAATCTGTAACCATTTTCTTGCTTCTCAATGGCACTGATTGAAATCTGTAGCCTTTTGGTTTGCACATGTTTGCATTGATCAATTTTGTTTCTTCTGTTTGTCACAAACATAAATATTTTTTCTGATTTTCTTTTTCTGCTTCCCCAGCAAATGCGGGATTAAAGCTAATCACCAATTTCTAGTTACTGTAGTCTCACCAAAGCAGGATTAATTAGCATGAGTGCAGGCTAGCAGTAAGGGCCAATATCTGAGTTTGGAGAGATGGCGTAAATGGAGGGTTGTGCGTTGGTGCTTTTTTTCATTAAAAGGGCCGAAAAGATGGATCAGGGCTATGTGTGAGTCCCAGAGGGTGAGAGCCCTTGAAATAAAATACAGTAAAAACCAGAGAATCCTCACAGGAATAATCCACATAAGGAATCCATACTGGAAAATCCACACGGGACAAGGTTCAAGTAAAAACAATGAAGGTTTATTTAAAATGTAGAAATCATTGCAGAAGGCAACAAGGAGTGGTTAGTAAATTCAATTAAAAATATTTAGAATGTAAATAAATGTGACAGGATAGGAAGTGGAAGCTGAGCCCTATTTTAGTCAATAGCCAGAACCAAATACACTGAAGCACAATGCAAATAATAAATCATAAGACCAAATAGTCATAGGGCCTGCTCATTTTAAATGCAGGAAATAATCATGGAAATATTCTATATTCAGAATCAATAAGAAGACTGATATGGAGTCTGTCTCTAAGAGCATGGGAATAAGCATTGGCAACCTCTAAGTATGAAATCTAGTAACACTCTTCCAGCAAGGGAAAAAAATGCATTGGCTCACATCCCAAAACAACAGCTTTTATAAAGTTTTAGCACCAGAGTTTCAAGCCTCAACCATGATGAGAAGTGGTACCATGGTCTGTACACCTAAAATTGCACCAATACAACCCAATCATGAATTAGAAGTTACACTGCATGAAACACGCTCATTCTAAAATCGTTCCAAAGGTAACAAACAATTAGGACTTTTACTCCACATACAAAGAGAAAACGACATCACAGTGCTACAATACCTGCTTGAAAATATAGGTAGACCATGTTCTACTAGTGAAGACATCGATCTTGGATGTTTAAACGTTGTATGCATGTTCCTCTGGCAGCAGCAGTGAGTCTGTAAATTTAAACAGCTAAAATACCACTCAACAAAGTACATTTCTGTTGTTTCATGAAGAGGGAAAAAGCTGCATGAATCATACACACTGGGCACAGTGCAACTTTTAACCCCTTTGCTGCTAGGCCTTTTCCCCCCCTGTGCTAAGAATTGTTTTGGCTATTTGGGGTAGTTCGCGCTTAGGCCCCTGTAACTTTTTGACCCCATAAGGTATCCACGCCAAATTTGCGTCCTTTTCTTCCAACATCACGGGGATTCTAAAGGTACCCAGGGTTTGTGTTTTTTTGGGGAAAAATTGGAAAAAAGTGCTGCAAATGAAAGCGTCTGGTTTTTTCCCCTACAAATGGTATCAACAAAGGGTTTGTGGGGCTGAGATCAGCATTCTCCCAGCTTTCAGGGACTGACAGACGTTTGTCAGAAAACCAACATTTTTGTACACAGTTTTGGCATTTTACTGGGACATAGCCTATTTTTGCTATTGTTTGTGCTTTCAACCTTCTTCCAGTTAATGGTAGAAATGGGTATGAAAGCAATAATGGATCCTGGAAAGCTATACATTTTAGAAAATGAGACAAAATTCAAAATTCAGCAAGGGGTCATTTGTGTAGTCCTTCAAGGTTTCTTAATAGAAACTAACAGTTGAAAATAGGAAAAATTGAAAATGAGTTGAAAAAAACAGCCATTTGTGCCAACGTTTTCACCTGTAACTTCTTCTACTTATGACAGATGTTTAAAAGCAATATACTGTTACATCCACTGGACTTTTCTGGTTGTGGGGATATATAGGACTTGTAGGTTCACCAAGAACCCGACGAACCCAGAGCCAATAACTGAGCAGCGTCTTGCAATGGTTTTTTATTATGTACAGGGTATATAGTAATTCATTTGGGAAAATATATACAGTGAAAAATTGGCATGAAAGACACCTATGTATTTCTGAAATTGGAACAAAATATAGAGTTTAGAAACAGTAGCTATTTGCACATTTCCGAAATTGTGAGTACCCATACTAGCATGAGAATTATAGGACATTTTTCAAAGTGACTTCTTTTTTACACATTGTCTTTCATTTCGAAGGCCGAAATGCATCGAAAGTCAATAGGTAATAAGAGTTGCTCTACAATTCTGTGTTTCCCTATGTCTCTCGATAAAAATGGTACCTCACGTGTGTGGGTAGGCCTAGTGCCCGCAACAGGAAACGGCTCAAAACGCAACGTAGACCCACTTGATTTTTACAGTGAAAACAGACCCTTTTTTTGCAAAGTAACTAGCTGTAGATTTTGAACCCTAGCTCCGCTGGCACCTAGGGAAACCTAGCAAACCTATACATTTTTGAACACTAGACACCCAGGGGAATCCAGGATGGGGTGACTTGTCTGGCTCTCACCAGGTTCTGTTACCCAGAATCCCTTGCAAACCTCAAACTTTGCAAAACAAAAACACATTTTCCTCACATTTCTGTGGTGGAAAGTTCTGGAATCTCGATGGATCCACAAAATTCCACCCACCCCGCATTCCCCAAAGTCTTCCGAGAAAAATGGTACCTCACTTGTGTGGGTAGGCCTAGTGCCCGCGACAGGAAACGGCCCAAAACGCAACATGGACATACCACATTTTCACAGTGAAAACTGACCCTTTTTTTGCAAAGTGCCTAGCTGTAGATTTTGAACCCTAGCTCTGCCGGCACCCAGGGAAACCTAGCAAACCTATACATTTTTGAAAACTAGACACCCAGGGGAATACAGGATGGGGTGACTTGTCTGGCTCTCACCAGGTTCTGTTACCCAGAATCCCTTGCAAACCTCAAACTTTGTCAAAAAAAACAAATTTTGCTCACATTTCTGTTGTGGAAAGTTCAGGAATCTGCATGGATACACAAAATTCCACCCACCCCACATTCCCCAAAGTCTTCCAAGAAAAATGGTACCTCACTTGTGTGCGTAGGTCTAGTGCCCGCAACAGGAAACGGCCCAAAACGCAACGTGGACACACCACATTTTCACAGTGAAAACGGACCCTTTTTTTGCAAAGTGCCTAGCTGTAGATTTTGAACCCTAGCTCTGCCGGCACCTTGGGAAACCTAGCAAACCTATACATATTTGAAAACTAGACACGCAGGGCAATACAGGATGGGGTGACTTGTCTGGCTCTCAACAGGTTCAGTTACCCAGAATCCCTTGCAAACCTCAAACGTTGTAAAAAAAACAATTTTCCTCACATTTCTGTGGTAGAAAGTTCTGGAATCTGCGTGGATCCACAAAATTCCACCTACCCAGCGTTCCCCCAGGTCTCCCGATAAAAATGGTACCTCACTCCCGTGGGTTGGCCAAGTACCCGCGACAGGCAAGGGCCCAAAACGTATTGAGGAGACATCAAAATTACCTATCACAAAACAACCTGGTTTTGCAAGGGGGGTCACCTGGGTTTTTGGCCCCGGGCTCGGTGGCCATCTTGGAAAACCTACCAAACCCACACATTTCTAAAAACTAGACACCTGGGGGGGTCCAGCGAGGTATGGCTTGCATGGGCCCCCTAGAGTTTTCCTACCCAGAATCCCCTGCGCACCTCAAATTTAGCTGAAACAAATCAGATTTTTCTCAAATTTCTGTGTGGGAAAGTTCTGGAATCTGCATGGATCCACAAATTACCTACCCCCCAGCATTCCCCCAAGTCTCCCGATAAAAATGGTACCTCACTCGCGTGGGTGGGTCAAGTACCCACGACAGGCAAGGGCCCAAAAAGTATTGAGGCGATATCAAAATTACCTATCACAAAACAACCTGGTTTTGCAAGGGGGATCACCTGGGTTTTTGGTCCCAGGCTCGGCGGCCACCTTGGGAAACCTACCAAACCCACACATTTCTGAAAACTAGACACCCAGGGGAGTCCAGCGAGGTATGGCTTGCGTGGGACCCCCAACGTTTTCCTACCCAGAATCCCCTGCAAACCTCAAATTTAGCTGAAAAAAATCAAATTTTTCTCAAAGTTCTGTGTGGGAAAGTTCTGGAATCTGCATGGATCCACAAATTTCCTACCACCCAGCGTTTTCTCAAGTCTCCCGATAAAAATGGTACCTCACTCGCGTGGGTGGGTCAAGTACCCACGACAGGCAAGGGCCCAAAACGTATTGAGGCGACATCAAAATTACCTATCACAAAACAACCTGGTTTTGCAAGGGGGGTCCCCTGGGTTTTTGGTCCCAGGCTCGGCGGCCACCTTGGGAAACCTACCAAACCCACACATTTCTGAAAACTAGACACCCAGGGGAGTCCAGCGAGGTATGGCTTGCGTGGGACCCCCCAACGTTTTCCTACCCAGAATCCCCTGCAAACCTCAAATTTAGCTGAAAAAAAATCACACTTTTCAGAAATTTCTGTGTGGGAAAGTTCTGGAATCTGCATGGATCCACAAATTTCCTACCACCCAGCGTTCCCCCAAGTCTCCCGATAAAAATGGTACCTCACTCGTGTGGGTGGGACAAGTACCCGCGACAGGCAAGGGCCCAAAACGAATTGAGGCGACATCAACATTGCCTATCACAAAACAACCTGGTTTTGCAAGGGGGGTCACCTCGGTTTTAGGCCCCGGGCTCGGCGGCCATCTTGGGAAACCTACCAAACCCACACATTTCTGAAAACTAGACACCCAGGGGGGACCAGCGAGGTATGGCTGACGGGGACCCTCAACGTTTACCTAACCAGAATCCCCAGCAAACCTAACAATTAGCTGAAAAAACCACATTTCCCACATATTATTGTGTGGAATCACCGTGCCGGCACAAATGTCCTACCCCACAGCGTTCCCCTCAGTCTCCCGAGTAAAATGATACCTCACTTGTGTGGGTGTCCAATACAGAATTGGCTAAAAACTTACTTTTAAAAAAATGTAGCGCTTAGAATTCTCGGTGCTAAACCCTTAATCCCTAAGTTTTGGGCTCTTCCCAGTCACAGGCCTTTGCCCCACCCACACAAGTGAGGTATCATTTTACTCGGGAGACTGAGGGGAACGCTGTGGGGTAGGACATTTGTCCCGGCACGGTGCTTTCACACAAACATATGTGGAAAATTTGTTTTTTTCAGCTAAATTTGAGGTTTGCAGGGGATTCTGGGTAGGAAACATTGGTGGGTCCAAGCAAGCCATACCTCGCTGGACTCTCCCGGGTGTCTAGTTTTCAGACATGTGTGGGTTTGGTAGTTTCCCAAGATGGCCACCGAGCCCGGGGCCAAACATACCAGGTGACCCCCCTTGCAAAACCAGGTTGTTTTGTGATAGGTAATTTTGATGTTGCCTCAATACGTTTTGGGCCCTTGCCTGTCGCGGGTACTTTGCCCACCCACGCGAGTTTGGTACCATTTTTATCAGGAGACCTGGGGGGAACGCTGGGTGGTAGGAAATTTGTGTCAGCCCGGTGATCCCATAACTTTCCCACACTGAAATTTGAGAAAAATGGGGGGGCTTTCAGCTAAATTTGAGGTTTGCAGGGGATTTTGGGTAGGAAAACGTTGGGGGGCCCACACAAGCCATACCTCGCTGGACTCCCCCAGGTGTCTAGTTTTCAGAAATGTGAGGGTTTGGTAGTTTCCCAAGATGGCCGCCGAGCCCGGGACCAAAAACCCAGGTAACCTCCCCTTGCAAAACCAGGTTGTTTTGTGATAGGTAATTTTGATGTCTCCTCAATACATTTTGTGCCCTTACCTGTCGCGGGTACTTGGCCCACCCACGCGAGTGAGGTACCATTTTTCTCAGGAGACCTGGGGGAATTCTGGGTGGTAGGAAATTTGTGTCAGCCCGGTGATCCCCCAACTTTTCCACACAGAAATTTGAGAAAATTTTGATTTTTTTCAGCTAAATTCGAGGTTTGCAGAGGATTTTGGGTAGGAAAACGTTGGTGGGTCCACGCAAGCCATACCTTCCTGGACTCCCCCAGGTGTCTAGTTTTAAGAAATGTGTAGGTTTGGTAGGTTTCCCCAGATGGCCGCCGAGCCCGGGGACAAAAACCCAGGTGACCCCCCTTGTAAAACCAGGTTGTTTTGTGATAGGTAATTTTGATGTCTCCACAGTACGTTTTGGGGTGTTTCCTGTCGTGGGCACTAGGCCTACCCACACGAGTGATGTACCATTTTTATCCGGAAACTGGGGGGAGTGCTGGGTGGTAGGAAATTTGTGGCGGTCCGGTGATCCTACAACTTTCCCACACAGAAAAGTGAGGAAAACTTGATTTTCTTTAGCTAAATTTGAGGTTTACAGGGGATGCTGGGAAGGAAAATGTTGGGAGATCCATGCAAGCCTCACTGCCCTGGACTCCTCTAGGTATCTAGTTTTCAGAAATGTCTGGGTTTGGTAGGTCTCCCTAGATGGCTGCTGAGCCCGGGACCAAAACCGTAGGTGACACCCTTGAAAAACCAGGTTATTTTGTGATAGATATGTGGACACCTTTGTTTCTGGTCCCGGGCTTGCAGACATCTAGGGAACCTAAATAACCCAGACATTTCTAAAAACTAGACACCCGTGGGAGTCCAGAGAGGTATGGAATATCTGTGTGGGAACATTGTGGGATCACTGCACGGCACAAATTTTAACTGTTCAGCGTTCCTCTCAGTCTCCCGATAAAAATGATACCTTACTTGTGTGGATGGGCCAAGTGCTTATGACATTAAAGGGTCAAAAACGTGTAGAGATTGAGGTGGGCCCAAGGTGGGTCCAGAAGGGCACTTTGTTTATATGTTTTTAGGCTGACGCTACTTTGGGCACCTACACAAGTGAGGTATCATTTTTCTCGCCAGACCAAGGGGAACGGTGGGTGGTAGGAAATTTGTGCCTGAGCGGTGATCCTACAACTTACCCACACAGAAATGTGAGGAAAATGTGACTTTGTAAGTAAATTGGAGGTTTGCAGGGGATTCTAGGTACGAAAACGCTGCAGGATCCATGCAAGCCACACCGCCAACCATGAGTCAGTACACGAACACCACCATCCACGCACACCACCAGCCAAGCGCCATCCACGCACACGGCCAGCCAAGCGACATCAACGCACTCTGCCAGCCAAGCACCATCCACGCACTCTGCCAGCCAAGCGCCATCCACGCATTCCGCCAGCCAAGCGCCATCCATGCACACCGTCAGCCAAGTGCTGGTCCACGTACACTGCCAGCCAAGTGCCACTCCACACACACCACCAGGCAAGCGACAATCTACACACATCGTCATCAAGCGCGAGTTCACACACACCATTAGCCAAGTGCAAGCCCACACACACCGCCAGCAAAATGCCAGCCAAAGGTCAGTATACGCAGACCGTCAGCCAAACTTCAGTTCACACACACACACAAAGTCTCCCTGGTTTCTAGTGGTTTTCGGGCCCCGGCTTGGGGGTAGATGAGACTAAAAATAATACTGAAACAACCAAAATGTGTGCCTAAAAAAAGGGGAGTGACCGGTGCCTATGGGGCTTCTCCCTGACATGCCCAGAAACATATCCCTGGTTCCTAGTAGGATTTCTGCCTCACCTGGAGGGGCAGATAAGGGGCTATTGCCCCGATCTGCCTTTCCGGTGGGGGCAGAAATACTTTTTTGGGCAGAAATACTTTTTTGGGTGTGGGGGCATCAGCTTGCCCATTCTGGGCAGCCCCCACCCCTACGTATAAAAAACCCAACATAATTCCTGGTGCCAAGTGGGCTTTCTGCCCCCCCCCCCCCCGGAAGGCAGATCAGGGGCTATTGCCCTGATCTGCCTCCAGGGGGGGGCAGAAAGACTGTGGAATTCTGGGGGGGGGGGAGGCAATGCCATGCCCATTTTAGGCAGCTCCCACCCCTACAGGTGTAAAAAGAAAAAAAATCCCTGGTGCCTAGTGTGCTTTCTGCCCCCCCCAGGAGAGCAGATTGGGGGCTATTGACCCCATCTGCCTCCTGGGGGGGCAGAAAGACTGTGGAATTTGAGGGGGGGTTGGGGGCATTGGCATGCCCATTTTGGGCAGCCCCCACCCCTACTAGCGGAAAAACAAAAAAAAACCTGGTGCCAAGTGTGCTTTCTGCCCCCTGGGGGGGGGGGCAGATTGGGGGCTATTGCCCCTATCTGCCTCCTAAGGGGGCAGAAAGACTGTGGAATGGGGGGGGCATTGGCATGTCCATTTTGTGCAGCCCCCACCCCTACAGGTGTAAAAAAAAAAATCCCTGGGGCCTAGTGTGCTTTCTGCTTCCCGGGGAGTAGATTGGGGGCTATTGCCCCCATGTGGCTCCCAGGGGGGGCAGAAAGACTGGAATTTGGGGAGGGGGCATTGGCATGCCCATTTTGGGCAGCCTAGTGTGCTTTCTGCCCCCCCGGGGGGGCAGATTGGGGGCTATTGCCCCCATCCGCCTCCCAGGGGGGGGGCAGAAAGACTGTCTGTGCCCAAAGTAATGGGGGGAGCAAAAGCCCTTGCCCAAGGGGCCACTACCCCCTCCCTGGTGCCTAGTGGGTGGATCCCTGCTTGGGTATCGCCCTCCTGAGGCGATCCCCAATCAGGGATCCACTAGGGAGGGGTACCATTGGAAAGGGGAGATTCTCCCTTTTCCAATGATACCTCTCCCGTCTGCCTCTGTGCTCAGGGGGCTGAGATAGCCCCTTGAGCACTGAGGCAGTGATACTGAAACTGAGTTCCAGTTTCTCCGAAATGACGTCAGCGCGACGTGCGCGCTGTTGGTCGTTTCGGAGAAATAATCAAAACACCATCGGGAGATGGGAAGCTCTTCCCCAGCTCCCGAGGGTGTTTTGACAAAAAGTGAATCCCTCTGGTGCCTGCACCAGAGGGATTTCCTGTGCCATGTGTCTGGACGGCCGGGAGCCGTCCGACACACATGAGCACTGGTGCGTCGGACGGCTCCCGGCCGTCCGACGCACCGAAAGGGTTAAAAGCCATGTCTTCAATGCAATCAAGCTAAGGTCCATTTTTTGTTTTGCGTCCCACTTATGCTAACGTAAACACAATTTATTAAATACTGACGGAAGTTTTAACTCCCAATCCAGAGTCAGACAAACAAGAGAGCACATTTAAAATGTGAAGTGTATGACGCCACAAATAAACTTGAGGCCTTGTTATGTCAACATTAAAATGCTTCATTACGTAAATACAGCAAACTTACACTCTTTTTGACTCATCCATGTTAATAAAACATATAATTATATTAATTTTAAATTCACTCCAAGACTGTATAATATGCCGGGTCTTGTTAAGCCCCACTGGTAATGCCCTCTCCTAGCCTCATTCCTATCATATCCTATTATATCTTTAGTAGGCCCAGTCTAGTGTGCTCAGATTATTCTGTGATTCAGAGAGGGGGGGCAAGGGTTAGGTTACAGGACGGGCAATAGAAGAAAACTTCAAGAGCTCTGGCATGAAATATTTGGTGCTGAGTTGAATTCTGCTGTTGTGGTTCCACAATATCAGCTTATAAATGTCAACCTGCAACAAGGTCCTTGGAAATGATTGCTTTCCATTCCAAGTACCAAAATGCATGAAATGGGGATAATTTCCTCTGTCTGTGCAGTGACAGTAGCTAACGATTTAGGGGCACTTGGTGAGAGCACATTGCATCACTGCCCTTGTCTTGAGATATCCTAGGATTTTTTCCCGCCTGCGCTTGCCTCTTCAAACATCATACCGATCTTTGGACAGGTGATTCGAAGTTTAGGATACAGCGATCTGTAAATGGGTGTTTAAAAGTTCAGGGTGCCTCCTATAAAACATCTTGTCCCGATGATGACCTGTTT
Organism: Calotriton arnoldi; assembly: GCA_963921515.1. NCBI lineage: Eukaryota > Metazoa > Chordata > Amphibia > Caudata > Salamandridae > Calotriton > Calotriton arnoldi. The sequence continues at coordinate 54,454 of CAWUFW010022565.1, forward strand.
CTAATTAACTTTGTAATATGGGTCGAAACGTTGACAATATTAAATGTAGACTGTGTTTTTAAGTTGATTGTGGATTTCTGACACTTGTAGTATGAGTTTTGTTCAAAACGTCACATGATCCCCATCAGTCAAATTTACAAAACTTAATAACAATTTTTTAACAATTTTTAAATGTGCAAAAATAACATTAACAGAAACAACAAATAAAAGTAAAAAGTATAAATATATATATATGTATACATAATATTAATTAAATGAATATCATTTTGTCTAAAAAATAATATAAACATTTCTAAAACTAAATGATCAAAAAAACTAATAAAATTAAACAACAATAATAAACAAATATATAAATCAACTTTAACCAACATTAGCAAAACTGTTGTTGTTCGGAGGGGTTCAGTGTGCAATTCCCACTCAGTCTAAGCAACAGTAGGCAAAGTGTTGGAATTTGGAGGCTTTAGATTTACTATTCCAACTCCAGTGTAAGCAACAGTAGGGGAAGTGTAGGATTTTGAAGGGGTTACATTTGCTATTCCTAATCTAGTCTAAGCAATAGTAGGGAAAGTGTTGGACTTTGGAGGGTTTAGATTTGCTATTCCCACTCCAGTCTAAGTAATAGTAGGGAAAGTGTTGGACTTCGTAGGGGTTAGTTTTACTATTCACACTCCAGTCAAAGCAACAGTGGAGAAAGTGTTGGACTTCAGAGGGATTAGATTTATTATTCCAATGCCAGTGTAAGCAACAGTAGGGAAGGTGTAGGACTTCAGAAGGGTTAAATTTGCTATTCCCATTTGACTTATGAGGTATTAGATTTACTACACCCACTCCAGTCTAAGCAACAGTAGTGAAAGTGTTGGACTTCGGAAGGGTTAGATTGACTATTCCCACGTCAGTTTACATAGCAGTAGGGAAAGTGTTGGACTTTGAAGGGGTTAGATTTACTATTCCAACTGCATGTAAGCAACAGTAGGGGAAAGTGTTGGACTTCGGAGGAGTTACATTTACTATCCCACTCAAATGTGTGCGACAAAAGGGAAAGCGTTAAACTTTGTAAGGATTACACATACCATTCCAACTCATAATTTTTTTTATAGATCACATTAAAATACCTAACAACAATACATTTTTTATCATATTTCATATAAAACATGCATACAATATAAACTTAACAAATACAAAAACAGAAATTAATAAAATAAGTAAGCCTAATTTAATTTCGATCCCTACAAAACAAACAACCCATCAACACCCCCAAAATAAATACATAAATAAACCTTTAAATTAAAATATTACTTAAAACAAAAAGAATACATTTTTTCTCAAAAACTAATTTTACGACATGGAACAATAAATTAATAAATACATTTAAAAAACCATTCACATAGTACAAAAACAATTCAAAATATGTGAAATTAATTATCAATAAAAGCATTTATTAAGATTATCAATTAATTAAAAAATATATAATTTCAATAACTTTCCACCCTATTCTGAGAGGCAGGAAGGTAGAGTCCACTGCCAAAGCTCCTCGATCATTGGAACCTGGGTCTACAAATCCCTGCTGGGGACAACTTCCAGCTCCTGTAGAGAGGAGAATCAAAAAGAAGTATAGACTTGCGTGGTGATATCATGGACTATAATTTGTGCCCTAAGGGAACTATAACTCGCTCCCTCACCATTCACAGCTAATTATCCCACATATTATATCATTCATGACATGTTCTATAACATCATTGATAACATCACTGCAACATATAAAATGGCATCAACGATGACAAGACTGTGCATGGTAGGGCACAAGTTATAGTTACTAGAGAACTATGACTGGTGAATTTAAGTGGTTTTGACTTTAAAACATTATGTTGTCACTGAAATTTTCACCTAACTATAACGTCACTCTAACCTTTGTTTTTTCAATATATACATATATATATATCGAAACCAACCCTGCTTCACTTGGAAGAGAGCACGCACACGAAGAATGCTAGGTTTTCAAAGGCATTTTATTCCATAGGGCCGCCTCCGACCCGGCAACACAGAGAGACGCGTTTCGGCTGTCACAGCAGCCTTTATATATATATATATATATATATATATATATTATCTACTGGCGGTCGCCAGTAGATAGTTATAGTTAGGACCACGTTTCCATAGGAAAAGCATTTTTTGATGTGCTTACAACTTTGGCGTTGTTTGACGAATCTTTACGAAATTTTCCAAAAAGTTCCTCTTTTCAGGTGAGCTCCTATCCTGAAAGTTTGGGGGTGATTCGTGAAGGGGGGGCTGAGAAAAAAGGGGGGTCCCAAAACGTGTTTTCTCCATGCAATTTCCATAGGAAACCTTTGACAAGGCTACAGGTCAAACTGCTGAACGGAATTACGCCAAATTTGGCAGGGAGAAAGGTCTTGGTCCAGAAAGCACGCTTTTGTTTAAATGGGGTAAGTCCGTTCAGTAGTTTTAGAGAAATATCAAAATTTACAGATATCGATATTTGAGAATTCTGACATCTGATTGGCTGAGGCGTTACGAGCACGAGCGTGCAGCTCATTGGTTGCGAACTGTTGAAACTAGGAAGTGTTGGCAGCCATTTTGTGACTGAGTTGAAAGGCGTAGGGTGAAACAAAAGAGAAAAATTGTATAAGAGGGTATAGTAGGAACACTGTGGTCTTAGTTTAAGCAGTCTGTACGGTGCAGAGGCATGGAGTTTGAATGTTGCGTAGGCCGTGGAAATCACGTCCGCAGAACAACGGTGCGCTGTATTGCAGCAAGGTTGCGTAGGCTCTGGAAATCCCGTCGGGAAAACAATGCGCCGTATTGCGGCAAGCAGTGTGTAGGGTGCACACACAGGTAGTGTGAATGTGCGGTATTGCGGCAATGTTCAGTAGGCTGTGTAAATCATATCGGGAAAATAACAATGCGCCGTATTGCAGCCTTCCTTTAATATAATGCGCAGTAATGTTTACTTATAATGCGGTGTTCACTTTTATCACGGACAGTGTCACTTTCTTAGACGAAATGTAATATTATGTGGGAGGGCGTGTTCTGTTCGTGTGTCTGGAACAAAATTAACGTTTAATTGGCTGAGGTGTTCCAACAACGAGCTCAATGTTCATTGGCTGCGAACCATTGAAAGTTGAAGTGTTGCCAGCCATTTCCTCCCCGTCCGCGGAGTAGCAGGGACATCTGATTGGCTGATGTGTTCCAAGCAGGACCATCCCAAGCTTAATGTTCATTGGCTGCGAACAATTGAAAGTAGAAGTGTTGCCAGCCATTTCCTCCCCGTCTGCGGAGTAGCAGGAACATCTGATTGGCTGACGTGTTCCAAGCAGGACGTTCGCAATCTTAATGTTCATTGGTTGTAAACCATTGAAAGTAGAAGTGTTGCCAGCCATTCCCTCCCCCTCCGCAGAGCATCAGGGACATCTGATTGGGTAACGTGTTCCAAGCAGGACCTTCCCAAGCTTAATGTTCATTGGCTGTAAACCATTGAAAGTAGAAGTGTTGGCAGCGATTCCCTCCCCCTCTGCGGAACACCATGGACATTTTATTGGCTAAAGTGTTCCGAGTACAAGTTTGCTCATTATTGGCTGGGAACGGTTCACTGTTGTGAACCATTTTGTATCAAAACTAAAAAAGATCCCTACCAGAAACTTATGTATGGATCATGTATTGTGTAGTGTAGTGTTTATACAATGATTATTCACTCAACAGTTACAATACAATTACTGTAATCAGAATGGGACATACAAAACGGGAACAATATATAAAAATGATTCAGTTTTTATTCATAATTAAAAAAAAATTCAAAGTGAATCTTACACAATTCAAAATCAAGTAAAAATAGCAAGTAAAAATAGCAATTTCATAATATTGAGCACAGAGTGATCATTATATCATATTACACACAAAAAAAATTATGCAACAACACTTTTTAAAAAAATTAGAAAACTACAGAGCAGTCGACGCGGCGTTTTGGTGAGACATGGGTCAAACACCTTCTTCAGGACAGAGTTTTCTATTGTAGTACTAGGAAGAAAGTCATCAACCCTTATTCAATTGGGAGAATATATAGGATAGTAGTATAATAATATACACTGCTGGTCGTATATATTCTATAGGGAGAAGGTGACTAGGAACCGCAACAGACAAAAATAGAAATAGCAAAAAAACATTTAGAAATGTAGGGTTTATCAAAGGGATTCACTAAGAAAGTATCTATGGGAACTATTTTTTTTTTAAACTGCAATTTCCAAAAATATTGTCACTATAAAAATATCTGATCAAATAAGTTATAAAGGTCAGTAAACTGTATTTCAGATGGTTTAACCTGGCGGCGACAAATCTCCAATTCCTGTTGTGTGCAAATATCACACTCTTACAATATACACAATGTCACTGATGGCACACAAAAAGAAAAATGAAAATGAAGTCATCAATACAAAACAAGATCAATAACGAAATACTTTCCAGCGATGAGTATGTTCAGAGCATCTTTTCTCCGGGACTTCGAAATCTTTCATCTTCGCACCAACGGGTCATAAAGTGCTCTGAGATCATAATGACTGTTAATATTATAATATACATATTCACAGTATATGATCCCAAGGAAGAAACAGAGTAAGAACGAGAAGGTGCTGACGTTAAATATAAATCTTTAGTCTTCGCGTCGACGGGTCATAAACTCCACTGAGGTCAGTATAAATGTTAATATTACAATATACATACTCACACTATATGACCTCAAGGGAGAAATAGACTAAAAACCAGAAGCTGCTGACGTTACATATAAATCTTTAGTCTTCGCGCCGACGGGTCACAAACTCCTCTGAGATCATAATGTGTGGTTATTATAATATACATACTCGCACTATATGATCTCAAGGGGGAAATAGACTACAAACTAGAAGCTGCTGACGTTACATATGAATCTTTAGTCTTCGCGCCGACGGGTCACCAACACTTCTGAGGTCAAGTACAGTGTCAATATTATAATATACAAAGTCACACTATATGAGCTCAAAGGAGCCAGAACAGGAACAATGTTTGCTGTATTCTGCCTGTTTCTGAAAACAAGCTGCTGACGTTACATATAAATGGCAAAAACAACCAATAACACTTTTTTCTAAATACAAGTGTTTAAATATTGACAAATAGCTACGTATTATAAATATCTAGTATGCCATAATCAAACAACTTACAACTCAGGATTATGTTTTGTAGCCGCAAAAGAAGAATCCGACTCTAGAAAAGAGCACCTGCATCACTGAATGGAGACGCGTAAATAACTCGCAAAAACGAAACTAATCAATCAACGGGTGTTGTTTATACACTTTTTGGTTATTGAGTAGTCTATGGAAGGAAGATACGGCTCCGCCCATTTAGATGTCACGTTTTACAGTTGACACGTGCTCACGTTTTAACTGTTTAACTTGTGCACGTGTTGGGAAAAGTTACAAAATGTGAAGCGGAAAAAGTTTCGATTTCGATCCTAACACGTATAAGGTCCTTAATATGTACATACGTTGGAGAGCTTAAAAACTGTTACCCGGAAAACCGTGTCATTTCCATTCTCATGAGTAAATACATTTATTAATTGCCGTAATTCTAAATAGAAGACATAAAAAAGATCTTTCAGAATAGAAGAAAAAAAACGTGATAATATTTCTCATCACTATGGTTTTAAATTAAAAAAATGCGAGCATTTGTAAAGCGTACAGCTACCCCTGGAAAGGTGTGCCGGCGCTCAGGGGCGTCGGAAAGATTAAGCAAGCTGTTACCCACAGTGACATAGTGGTGGGCTAATGTGCCGCTGGAGCCGGGAATCGAACTGTGAACGCTGTTGTTCGAAATCAGGTATCATAGCTGCTGCGTCACATTTTTTCCACACTTATATGTTAATTAGTGCTAATTAAGTTTTAAACATTGTTAAATTATAACTTATAACAGACTACTGTTACAGTCAGACATGGCTTGGCAGTTCGGGCTGGACTGTTCCCATGAGGCACAGGGTCAGACTGATTTGCATATGGCCATGTCTGAACTGGGGTGGCGGAGTGAGCTAAAGAATGATGATGTATTAAACCCAGATCAGTTGACTGGGGGTGAGTGCTTGCAATGTTCAACACTCCGTCCATCATCCCCTTTGGTTTTGCATTGTTCGCCCTAAGTTGGCAGGGTATGCCCAGACTTCGGTCCCTTGCTCACTTTGCCACTGGATTCAAGATAGCCTGGCTGATGAGGGCTGTGAGCCCGAAACCGGTCCCAGGATGCTTGTTTCCGGTCCAGGGAAGACATGGCTTGGCAGTTCGGGCTTGACTGTTCCCATGAGGCACAGGAAGCAAAAGACACACAATTGATGGACGGAATACAGAACAAATCAAAACATTCACCCCCAGTCAAGAGATCTGGGTTAAATCCATCATTCTTTTGCTCACCATGCCACCCCAGTTTAGACCTGGCCATATGCAAATCAGTCTTGACCCTGTGCCTCATGGGAACAGTCCAGCCCGAACTGCCAAGCCAGGTCCTCCCCGGACCGGAAACAAGCATCCTAGGACCGGTTTCGGGGATTCACCCCTCTTCAGCCAGGATAGCTTGATTCCAGTGGCACAGTGAGCCCAGGACCCACGTCTGGGCATACCTGGCGCACTTAGGGCGAGAAAGCAAAAGACGCACAATTGATGGACTGAATGCAGAACAAATCAAAACATTCACCCCCAGTCAAGAGATCTGGGTTAAATCCATCATTCTTTTGCTCACCATGCCACCCCAGTTTAGACCTGGCCATATGCAAATCAGTCTTGACCCTGTGCCTCATGGGAACAGTCCAGCCCGAACTGCCAAGCCAGGTCCTCCCCGGACCGGAAACAAGCATCTTAGGACCGGTTTCGGGGTTTCACTCCTCTTCAGCCAGGATAGCTTGATTCCAGTGGCACAGTGAGCCCAGGACCCACGTCTGGGCATACCTGGCGCACTTAGGGCGAGAAAGCAAAAGACACACAATTGATGGACGGAATGCAGAACAAATCAAAACATTCACCCCCAGTCAAGAGATCTGGGTTAAATCCATCATTCTTTTGCTCACCATGCCACCCCAGTTTACACCCACTCATTCTTCAATACACCTTGGCATATATATAATACATATTTAAACTTTAAAGAAACACACAGTCACTGGATGATGTCATCAGTGATGTCATTTGAGATGTCATCAGTGATGTCATCAGTGATGTCACTGACCATGTCATGAATGATGTAATATGTGACGTCATGAGCAGTGCATTGCGGGGGCGCGAGTTATAGTTAGCTGAACTAACTATAACAGTGGAATTTCTATGGTTTTGTATGAGTGAAATGTCCAGCTAACTATAACGCCCCTGAAACCTATGGTTTTTTCAGTGAATTTCAAAGGTTTTTTAAATGCTAATGTCTAACTATAACGTCTGTAAAACCTATGGTTTTTTCAGTGAATTTCAAAGGTTTTTTAAATGCTAATTTCCAACTATAACATCTGTAAAACCTATGTTTTTTTCAGTGAATATATATATATATATATATGTGTATATTATCTACTGCCGGTCGCCAGTAGATAGTTATAGTTACAACCTATTATCCATAGGAAATCCGCGACATTCTATTTGAAATAACTCTCTTGCCGGTTGACGGATCTTCGCAAAATTTTCAAACTTTGTGGAGCGCTCCGGTCTGCTCCTACCCTGAAAGTCTCGGGGGGATTCGTCAAGCGGGGGCCGAGAAAAAAGGGGGGTCCCAAAACGCGTTTTCCCCATGCAATTTTCCATAGGAAACTTTAGACACGGCTACAGCCCGAACTGCTGAACGGAATTACACCAATTTTGGCAAAGAGGTAGTTCTTGGTTCAGAAAGAACCCTTTTTGTTAAATGGTGTAAATCCGTTCAGTAGTTGCTGAGAAAATCAAAAGTAAAAGTACATATATATCTATGGCCGCGTCGGATTCGCGCACCCTCCCGATCACGAGCTGCATGCTAATTGGCTGTCAACACTCCAAATCAGGAAGTGTTGGCAGCCATTTTATCCCTCGGTAGAACCGAGGGACAGAAACAAGTGCGCAAAACGCACAAAGGGGGCAGGGTAGAAACACCTGACCCCCTAGGTCTGCTCAGGGGGTCCCACAAGGACCCCCTGGGCAAAAAAAATTATTTAAATTTTTTTTTAAATCGGCAGGATGCGCTCAGGGAGCGCGGATCCTGCCGAAAAAAAAAAAATCAAAGCGCGGTCTCCCGCGCTTCGATGTTAATTGGCCCCCGGGTGGCCCAAGTCCCGGGGGCATGGTGGGGGGGTTTTAATGAGGCCCCCCAAGCCCCGGGGACCGCCACCCCCCGGGGCTTTATTTAAAAATGATGGCGGGAGGGCTCTGAGCCCTCCCGCAGCCCCGGGGACCGCCACCTCCCGGGGCTTCTTTTTTTTTTTTTAAAACCTGTGTGGGGGCTCCTCCCGGGGCACAAAACATTTAAATATGGGGTCCGTTACGGACCCCAAGCCCCGGGACCACCACCTCCCCGGGGCTGTGCACTGAATGGGAGGGGGCCGCGCGGCCCCCTCCTGGAGCCCTTGATGGCCCTGGGGACCACCACCCCCAGGGCCGGCTCCTGCAGTGTCCCGGGTGCCTACCCCCGGGACACTGCTGTTTGCTATGACAGGACGGGAGCCTCGCGGCTCCCGTCCTGTCATAGCAAACTTAGTTTGCATTTTGAAAGAGAGAGCAGGAAACCTGCTCTCTCTTTCAAAATGCAAACCAATTGCTTTCCACATGGGGAGCAGCATGTTAGCTGCTCCCCATGTGGAAAGCAATGCCGGCTTCCGCAGGAGGCGGGGAGCCGGCTGGGACTGTGGGGGGATTGGGGACCCCCCCACAGTCTCCAACGTGAGGCCAGGCCCCGGGGGATGGGGTCCCCAGGCCATAAGTGGCCCGGGAGGGGGGCCACGCAGCCCCCCTCCCCAAAGTTCAACATTTTTTAAAAAAAAAAAATAAGGGAAAGGCCGGCCCCGGGGGATGGGGTCCCCGGGGCCTTAAATGGCCTGAGGAGGGGGGCCATGCAGCCCCCCTCCAAATAAAAAAAATAAAAAATCGAGGCCATGCCCCGGGGGATGGGGTCCCCGGGGCCAATACAGGCCCAGGGAAGGGGGGCCACGCGGCCCCCATCCCGTTTAAAAAAAAAAATGCTCAGGCCCCGGGGGATGGGGTCCCCGGGGCCAAAAGTGGGCAAGGGAAGGGGGGCCGCGCAGCCCCCCTCCCATTAAAAAACAAAAAAAACAAAAAAAAACCAAAACGACCGGCATAGTGCCGGAGGCCCCGCCCCCTCCCTGCAGTACTCTGCAAACGCGCCCCTGGCGCGTTTGCAGAGGGGAACGAATTCCCCTTGAATACTGGGGGTCCCTGGGAGCCAACTAGCCCACCAGGAACCTCCAGTATGCGCCAGGGGCTGCCTTGCAGAGACCTGTACATAGGCCACGCCCCTTTTACACCTCTCTGCAACGCAGCTCTGTGGCGCTTTTTGGAGGTATATGGTGGGCTAGTTGGACTCCAGGGACCCTCAGGATTCAAGGGGACTTAATCCCCCAACTTAAAACGCGCCACAGGGCGCGTTTGCACAGTGGTGAAGGGAGGGGCGGGGCTTCATGTGACATGTGTGCAAACAGGCCCGTGGCGCGTTTTAAGATGGGGATTAAATCCCCTTCAATCCTGAGGGTCCCTGGGGGCCAACTAGCCCAACAGGTACATCCAGAAAGCGCCACAGAGCTGCGTTGCAGAGAGGTGTAAAAGGGGTGTGGCCTCTCTACACGTCTCTGCAACGCAGCCCCTGGCGCATACTGGAGGTTCATGGTGGGCTAGTTGGCCCCTAGGGAACCTCATGATTCAAGGGGACTTAATTCCCCAACTTAAAACGCGCCACGGGCGCGTTTGCACAGATGTCACCTCAGGCCCCGCCCCCTCCCTTCACCATTGTGCAAATATTCCTCTAAAATCTGCCTTACTACGAATTCCGATTTACTCACCTGTTATCAGGAGAGACCTCAGTGCTGCATCTTTCAGCCCAGTACTGGTCCTGAAAAGTAATTTTAACCGTACTTACCGGTAACTTGAATTTCCTTCATAGGCTAACATTGACTGGTTTCACTTGGAAATTCTTCTAAGTGTTGATTTTTGAAACATACAAATATTCCTCTAAAATCAGCCGAAATACGAATTCCGATTTACTCACCTGTTATAAGGAGAGACCTCAGTGCTGTATCTTTCAGCCCAGTACTGGTCCTGAAAAGTAATTTTAACCGTACTTACCAGTAACTTGAATTTCCTTCCATAGGCTAACATTGACTGGTTTCACTTGGAAATTCTTCTAAGTGTGGAGTTTTGGAACTTTAAAATATTCCTCTAAAATCAGCCGAAATACGAATTCCGATTTACTCACCTGTTATCAGGAGAGACCTCAGTGCTGCATCTTTCAGCCCAGTACTGATCCTCAAAAGTAATTTTAACCGTACTTACCAGTAACTTGAATTTCCTTCCATAGGATATCATTGCCTGCTTTTTGCTGAAGAAGTTTCTAAGTGTTGATTTTTGAAACATACAAATATTCCTCTAAAATCAGCCGAAATCCGAATTCTGATTTACTCACCTGTTATCAGGAGAGACCTCAGTGCTGCATCTTTCAGCCCAGTACTGGTCCTGAAAAGTAATTTTAACCGTACTTACCGGTAACTTGAATTTCCTTCATAGGCTAACATTGACTGGTTTCACTTGGAAATTCTTCTAAGTGTGGAGTTTTGGAACTTTATAATATTCCTCTAAAATCAACCAAAGTACGAATTCCAATTTACTCACCTGTTATCAGGAGAGAACCCAGTGCTGCATCTTTTAGCCCAGCACTGACCCTGAAAAGTAATTTTAACCGTACTTACCAGTAACTTATATTTTCTTCCATAGGAATCCATTGTCTGGTTTTCAGCAGAAAAGTTTCAAAGTGTCGATTTTCACAAACTACAAATATTCCTTAAAAATCGCCTGTATGACTTAAACGCATTCTTTCAACTGTTTACAGGAGATGCACCAGTGCTGGATCCAGGATCCAACACTGAGTAAGAAAAAGTAACGATAACAGTTTTTACCTGCTAAGTGAATTTCCTTCCATAGGATAACATTGGTGATTCTATGAGAAAAAGTTTCTAAGTGTCAACTTTTAAAATACAATAATATTCCTTAAAAATCACGACTGTAACCAAAACGCTTTTACTCAACTGTTTACAGGAGATGTACCAGGACTGAATCTAGGATCCAGTCCTGTGGTTAGAAAAGTAATCCATAAAGTAACTAATTGCATTTAACTAGAAATTCACATTGAGCTGAATGTTGCATTGTGTTTGAAAACTGTAACTACTGTACTTAAAAGTCTATTGCCTATGTGCAAAGTATTTAAACTAAAGTAATTCATTCTGAGAAAGTATTTTTTGTAATGTAATATATAATGTAATTACAATGTAATTTAAAAAATAAAATATCTAAAAAAAATTGTTTCTAAAAATGTAGTAAATCAGTATGAAAAAAATTAATATAACAATTAATACATTTAAAAATTGTCATTTACAAAACCTTTGAAATTCACTGAAAAAACCGTAGGTTTCAGATATGTTATAGTTAGAAATTAGCATTTAAAAAACCTTTGAAATTCACTGAAAAAACCATAGGTTTCAGATATGTTATAGTTAGAAATTAGCATTTAAAAAACCTTTGAAATTCACTGAAAAAACCATAGGTTTTAGGGACAGTTATAGTTAGTTGGACATTTTACTCGTACAAAACCCGTGAAATTCCCCCGTTATAGTTAGTTCAGCTAACTATAACTCGCGCCCCGTAATGCACTGCTGATGACGTCACATATTACATCACTCATGACATGGTCAGTGACATCACTGATGACATCACTGATGACATCTCAAATGACATCACTGATGACATCATCCACGTGATAATCTGATGCAGCTCTTCACACCCTAATATAACCTTTGATACACCCAATCTAAATTACAGACTGCCATTCGCAAAACCATAGACACTCCAACACCAATAACTACATACCCACTCACTGATTCTTAGGTCTACACACACACATCCACTCACTCACCCGTACAGTCACTCATACTTATGGTCACTTAGTACAGGACTATCATATGCACTCTTACTCCTATATAGACACTCAAACACCGCCACTCATCCATAGAGGTACTCACACACCTAGTCAGTCATGCAAATAATTAAACACACTGCCATTTACTCACCTATACAGTTATACACACACCAGCTCACTTAATCATACAAATACTAGCACATTGTTACGCTCTTATATAATCACTGATACAAGCACACACTCATCCATACAGCCACTATCACAATCACTCACTCTCGCTTATAGCTATTTATATACTCCAACACACATATATACTGCCTTTCACATATGTAGTTACTCACACATGTACCACTGGGACATACATTCACTCACTAACACACTCTTACACACACTTACCCACCCATACAGTCTATCACAGATGCACTCTTGAAACCATCCACCCAGTGAATCACCCACTCACACATCTATGCACAGTCGCACACACCCCATCCACACAAACACTCAGGCACCCATACAGATACTCAGACAACAAATCAATAACTCTTATAGACACTCATGTAGCTATTCACAAACCCATGCAGCCACTTACACAGCAACAGACAGACGGATACAGACATTCACCCAGTTTAGTCACTAACCCATGCATTCAGTAAGATACGTTAAATCACTCACTTATAGAGTCAGTCACGCACCTACTAAATCATCCATACAGACACTTACACACCCACTCATTCTTCAATACGTCTTTTCCTATATATATTAAAAATATTTAAACTTTACAGAAACACACAGTCACTGGATGATGTCATCAGTGATGTCATTTGAGATGTCATCAGTGATGTCATCAGTGATGTCACTGACCATGTCATGAGTGATGTAATATGTGACGTCATCAGCAGTGCATTGCGGGCGCGAGTTCTAGTTAGCTGAACTAACTATAACGGGGAATTTCACGGGTTTTGTACGAGTAAAATGTCCAACTAACTATAACTGTCCCTAAAACCTATGGTTTTTTCAGTGAATATATATATATATATATATACACATGCAAAAAAGAAGCAGAGAACTCTGGGTAGTTCTCAAGTTTAGGTGGAAAGCAGCTCCAGTATAGAGCACTCTCAACACCAGCGACACTCTAAATTTGCTCACCTCAAATGTCTGCTTTTCTATGAAAGTCTTTAACCGTAGGATTAGCACAGTGCCATCCACTCCGAGATAGAAAGGGACAAAGTCTTTTACCATTTCCACAGCAAAGTCTTTAAGCATAGAATTAGCACAGTGCTATCCATGCTGAGCTGTTAAAAAGGCCAAAGCCTTTTACCACTCCAGGCACAGTATTTCAGCTTTGGACTGGTAAAATACCATCCAAGCCAACCTGAAATGAATAAAAGCAACCCCTGACATGTGTTTCGCTCTCATTAGGGCTCTTCAGAGAGGTATAGCTTTATCCAGACAGAAAGGAGCACCCAGTATAAGTCAAAAGAAAACCCTTTCAGGCAAAGAGTGACGCATAAATTATGCAAAAAAAGAAGCAGAGAACTCTGGATAGTTCTCAAGTTTAGGTGGAAAGCAGCTCCAGTGTAGAGCACTCTCAACACCAGCAGCACTCTAAATTTGCTCACCTCAAATGTCTGCTTTTCTATCAAAGTCTTTAAGCGTAGAATTAGCACAGTGCCATCCACGCCGAGATTGAAAGGGACAAAGTCTTTTACCATTTCCACAGCAAAGTCTTTAAGCATAGGATTAGCACAGTGGTATCCATGCCGAGCTGTTAAAATGACCAAAGCCTTTTACCACTCCAGGCACAGTATTACAGCTTTGGACTGGTAAAATACCATCCAAGCCAACCTGAAATGAATAAAAGCTACCCCTGACACGTGTTTCGCTCTCTTTAGAGCTCTTCAGAGAGGTATAGCTTTGTCCAGACACAAGGGAGCACCCAGTATAAGTCAAAAGAAAACCCTTTCAGGCATAGAGTGACGCATAAATTATGCAAAAAAAGCAGAGAACTCTGGGTAGTACTCAAGTTTAGGAGGAAAGCAGCTCCAGTATAGAGCAATCTCAACACCAGCGACACTCTAAATTTGCTCACCTCAAATGTCTGCTTTTCTATCAAAGTCTTTAAGCGTAGGATTAGCACAGTGCCATCCACGCCGAGATAGAAAGGGACAAAGTCTTTTACCATTTCCACAGCAAAGTCTTTAAGCATAGGATTAGCAGAGTGCTATCCATGCCGAGCTGTTAAAATGGCCAAAGCCTTTTACCACTCCAGGCACAGTATTACAGCTTTGGACTGGTAAAATACCATCCAAGCCAACCTGAAATGAATAAAAGCAACCCCTGACACGTGTTTCGCTCTCATTAGTGCTCTTCAGAGAGGTATAGCTTTGTCCAGACACAAGGGAGCACCCAGTATAAGTAAAAAAAAAACCCTTTCAGGCATAGAGTGACGCATAAATTATGCAAAAAAAGAAGCAGAGAACTCTGGGTAGTTCTCAAGTCCTCAAATGCTACATCTTGGTCCAGAAGTAGTGCTTTTTGTGATTTGGTGCAAATCCATTCAGTAGTTTTTCAGATATTAAAGGAAAAACAAATTTGTATATCTAAAGACGCAGACCTTCTGCGAATCCAACAGATCTCGTACTGAAATCTGATTGGCTGCCAACACTTCAACCAGGAAGTGTTGGCAGCCATTTTGAGACTTGGACTCAGCCGAGTCCCCAAAAAAAGATAAAAAAAGAGAAGGGGGCAGGGTAGGCATACCCTGACCCCCTAGGCCTGGTGGTGGGCTCCTCCAGGACCAAAATGCATTTAAAAAAAAAAAATTCATGGCAAACATCGCGGGGACTTGGGAATCCGAATGAAAATAATAATTTTTAAAAAACAAGCGCGGTCACCCGTGCTTGTTTGTATTTGACCCCGTCGGTGGGCCAGGTGCCGGAGGCTTATTTTTATATGTATTATGGGGACAGGGGGCATGCAGCCGCCCTCCTCATTGCCGATATGGGCCCAGGAGACTGCCACCTCCCCCGTACTAAACAAATGTGAAAATATGAGGAGGGGAGCTGTGCGCCCCCATCCGTAGACCTGTTATGGCTGGGGACCGCCACCTCCCTGGGGCTTGCTTGTAAAATAAGAGGGGGGCAGCGCAGACCCCCCTCTTTACTTTAAAATTGCCTTGTGGACCACCACCTCCACAGGGGAAAGGAAATTTATTAAAGGGGAGGGGGCCACGTGGCCCTCCCCCGGACTACATTCGGCCTTGCAGACCACCATCTACCTAGGGCATGGCTAAATTTTAACTGGGGGGGGCATGTGCCCCCCCCATTCATGGCCTTTCTTTATCCAAGGGAGGGGGGCCAAGCAGCTCCCCTCCTGGAGCTATTAATGGCCCAGGGGACCGCCACCCCCTAGGGCCAGCTCCCTACTCCTTATGTCCAGAGGTGCCCACCTTCGGAGAGGCATGACTATTACAAATGTTTTATTGAGATAAAAATAGCATGGACACTATACAGCATTATGTGGTGCTAATTCAATATTTATGGCACCTCCCTGCAATTGTCTGAGTTTTATATGCATATAATTTGTTCAGTTCTTCCTGTTCCTTTCTTAAGCCATCCCTTGGCTTTGTGCTCTTTTCAAAACATTCATTAAAATTACTATGTATATGACCCTATTCTAGGCTGCTATAGAACTTATTTTGTTTTTTATAGATAACGTTGTGACCATTATTCTGGAAAGGGACCCTTTGTTCCTTTATAGCCCACCTTCGGCGAGGCGGCCACCCTCGGGACATAGTTGTTGGCAGGAGCTTTGACAACTCCTGCCAAGCAAGAACAAACTGTAAGTCTGCTCCCAGTGGATGGGAGCGGGAAAACTGCTCTTTCTCACTGGAAGCAGGCTTTTCATCTGTTTTCCTGCCCGCTCTCAAGTGGGCAGGAAAACAGATGAAAGGAATGCTCCTGCACACAGGGAGCAGCATTTATTGCTGCTCCCTGCGTGCAGGAGCAATGCTGGTTCCCGCTGGAGGTGGGGAACCGGCAGGGACAGCAGGGGATTTGAGGCTCCGCCCACGGTTCCAGAAAATGCACACTGGGTGTCCTGGGTGGTGCCAGGGCACCCAGCAACAAGTGGCCAGGCCCCGGGGGATGGGGTCTTTGGGTCGAAATCGGCATGGGGAGGGGGGGGATGCACAGCCTCCTACCCCTTTTAAAATGCACACTGGGTGCCCTGGGTGGGGCCAGGGCACCCAGGATGAAGTGGTATGGCCCCGGGGGATGGGGTCCCCGGGGCTAAAATTGGCCTGGGGAGGTGGGCCTCATGGCGTCCCTCCCCTTTTAGTTAATGGGGGGCCCCATGGGATTGGGGTCCCCAGCAGTAATAGGCCCTGGGAGGGTGCTGTGTGCTCCTCTCCCAGGTTTCCTTATTATGGTAGGTGGCCCACAGGGCCTGGCTGCAGACCAGGTCCTGTGGCGGACCCCCCACTAGCATGGCTAAATGCTATGAGAGGCGTGGGTGCCTGCAGGGGGTTGGCCATAGGTCCTGGCCGAGGGCCACGCCCTATGGATGATCTCCGCTGCACACTGGCCGAAGGCTGTGCGTGGCGTAGATTTGAGTGTCTATGGGGATTATGCCTCAGCAGTACCAGGGGTTTGAATGATTGTATACCCTGGTTTCAACTATATGGGGTTACAAATAAATAAGTACGTATTGTTGTGGGATTTTTGGTCTGGGCAGTGTAACAATTATGGATACATGATTTGATGCAATACTCATCTATTTGTCAACAGAATGTCTTTTCAGTCGTGTGGTGTAGTATCCATTCCTCTACAGGTTGGACAAAGATGTACGATCTCCCTTTGAAAAATAGTCGCCATGAGTTGTTGCTGCATGTTGGAGATTGATGTGTATCTCAGAGTTAATTCCCTATGTACGATTAAATTTATTGACATGATGAAGTTTTAAGTCTTAAGATGGCCCCCGACTTGCAGGAGAGTAGGAGAGTGAGTCCTTCTTTTGTTTTCCCTGATTGGGGATTCGGAGAGTTAGGACGTGATGACGCACACACTACGAATAAGGGGCGGGTCAGGCACCCGGTCGCGTCAGAGATTTCCCTTCTATAAAAACCGCTAATGGCGGTGGGAAAGTATCGACGGAGGACCGATGTGAGGCATTGACCCGGAGTGGTTCTTTGGAGTAGTAAGTGGGTGTTTAGGAGGGGGTTTCTCAGTAATGGTCGGCTGTTTTCTGACTATGCAGAGAGCATTGGCCATGTGATCTCTTCCCATTTTTCTACAGAGTGTGACGATAAGACCACGGTCCCACAGAGGTCCCGGGTTCAGAGTAATCCTTGTGAACTCGTGTAAGCTTATTTATTACTTTTTGGAGTGTGCACACGGATACATTAGAGATTGGGCTCCGAGGAGGGAACCGGAAAACTATGGAGATGGTGTGTACACGATTTAGCTCGGTGGATGTAATAGTCACATTGATATGAGAAGGTTAAAGGATGTGCTCACAAGGGGTGGATCACTGTTTGAATATGTAAATGAAGGCTGGTTTTTATGACAAACTGCAGTTGAACTAATTGGAGTGAATTTTAGATGTTTTAAGGGAACAAGTACAGGGGCGGCGGAATATTAATTAAACGTCAATATTCTTCCACAGAAAAGGAGTCCTCTTGGAAATAACCCCAGAGTGAAGCAATAGTGGACATTGTCCGTCTGAGTATTGAAGGTAATAAATACCCTATTTGGGTTTGGGACTACAAAACGAGGGACCAACACCCTGATGAATGCCAGAGTGATCCTGTTGGACACATAGAATTGGCAGAAACATGTTGGTATTCGCAGCAAGGGTATAGGGGCCTTTACCTCCCCTGAATACCCCATTATTTTATTTTTAATCCTGCCAAGGGGTGACAGGAATAAAGAATGATCACGGTTGCCCTTTAGGTAGTTTTAATTATATGTGTCTGCACTGTTTGGTCCCGTTCTGAAGGGAATATTCTTTCCTATGTTTGTCATTGTCGTATATGTTCTTTTATATATACTGTGTCTTCACCACTAATCTTCATTCACACAAAAGATTATTTGCAGCTCCACTCAGCGTGTTGGTCTGCACCTGGGTGTTTGATGCGGCCCTATGATGAAGCATGACACTGCAAAGTGTGTGAGGGCAGTATTAAGACAATTTTTGTCTTTCCCTGTTTCTTGTTGTCTTTGTGATCTGGACTAGTGGTCGGTGTGTGTAGGAGGTTTCGTGGAGTTCAGTACCTCCGGCAAGTTTCGTTTTGTCTAGTCCTTCTCTGTTGTGTGAGATTTCGATTATGCCTCAGCACCAGGCTGCAAGCCACACTTTGTGGACAATTATCACTGCACAATGCCTTTGACCATGCATGGTGCTGCAGGGCCTGGCCAGAGGCCAGGCCCTGCAGCCAACCCCCGCCGCACACGGGTTAGGTGTCTACGAGGGGTTGGCTCTAGCGCCTGGTCACAGGCCAGGCCATGCGGTCAACCCCTGCCGTGCATGGCCTTTGGATGGGTTAGATCAACATAAATTAATGAAGTATTACTTAAAGTAAAAAAACATAGAAATTCACTGAAAAAATCAAAAGTTACAGGGACATTATAGTTAGGTTCAGATTTTACACACACAAAACCATAGAAATTCAATAGTTATAGATATACTTATCTCAAGAAACTATAACTCGTACCCTAAGGTAACTATAGCTCGCACCCTCGCCATGTAGTGCTAATTACCCCACATATTACATCACTGATAACATCTCCTATCAAATAATTAATAATGTCACTGTAACTTTCGCATAAAATTATTGATGAGAAAAGGGTGCATAGCAGGGGTGACAGTTATAGTTACCTTAGTGCACGAGTTATAGTTTCTTGAGATAAGTATAACTATAACTGTTGAATTTCTATGGTTTTGGTAGTTTAAAATGTGAACCTAAATATAACGTCCCTGTAACCTTTGTTTTTTCCAGTGAATATATATATATATATATAACCTTTGTTTTCTTTCAGTGAGAATATAGCTATTGAAAAAAACAAAGGTTAAAGCAATATTATAGTTAGGTGAAAATGTAAGTTAATACATACCATAATTTAACCTAACAAAATCACAGAAAATCACAAGTTATAGTTATCTCAATAACTAGAACTCAAGCCCTAAATTAGCCATAACTTTCACCCCCGCCATGCACAATGTTGTTATTAATGATGTAATGTCAGATGTCATTAAGGATGTTATCAATGTAATCATTGAACATGTTATGATTGATGTAATATGTGAAAGTAGAAGCGGTGCATGGTGAGGGCATGACAGCAAGTACTGGCCTGTGGTTGCTGGCATGGGTTACTGACACTGGGAAGCTGACACAAGGACACTGACATTGGGGCGCAGGGATTGATAGTGATACATGGACACTAACATGTACATTGGGCACTGCAACACTGTCAGGGGTTAGTGCCACAGTGACACTGACCGGAAACACAGATAATTTCACATGAGGATACCCAAAAAGACACTGACATTGGGACATTGGGATACTGCCTTTGGCACATGGACAATGACACAAAATAAATGATATGGGGGCATTGACACCAGGGCACTGACACTGGGTAGATAGAGTCATACGGGGACTGACTTTGATTCAGGAACACTAACGGGGAAACAAACAGGAAGACACTGATATGTATGCACTAACACTTCCTGAGGAACATGGGCAAATAAATACTAACACTGAGACACTGACAGAGGGCACAATCACTGGGACAATAATGCAGGTTGCTACATCACATGGATACTAACATCAGAAAGTGAC
Organism: Calotriton arnoldi; assembly: GCA_963921515.1. Taxonomy (NCBI): domain Eukaryota; kingdom Metazoa; phylum Chordata; class Amphibia; order Caudata; family Salamandridae; genus Calotriton; species Calotriton arnoldi. Next base: position 74,459 of record CAWUFW010022565.1, read on the forward strand.
ACAACACCATTCATCATAACGGAGGCTCTGACACTGGATCGCTGGCACTAGAACACAGTAGCTGCCCGTGGTGGGAGTGCTGCCGGGCGGTGACGCGGGGCGGGGGAGGGGGTAGTAAACTACGGAATACGGCCGCACAGAGGTAAGTAAACAAACAAATAAAACGAATTTTGTTGCGCGCGCAACGAAATTCGTTTTATTTGTTTGTTTACTTACCTCTGTGCGGCCGTATTCCGTAGTTTACTACCCCCCACCCTGCCCCTCCCCCGCCCCGCATCACCGCCTGGCAGCACTCCCACCACGGGCCGCTACTGCTAGGACACCAAGGCACATGAAAACGACCAGGGGAGACACACATTGGGGCACCAACACTAGTTCATGTACAATGATGGGGGACACAAAGATACGGATACTGGTGCACTGACACAGTATTTCTGATATCGAAACCTTGACACAGGAATACAGGGTTATGAATATTGACAGTGGAACACAAGAATAAACAATGAGACGCCCATTGCGGCTACTGGCACATAGCCCCAGATACTGTGAGACACTGACAGTTAAAGTTACATGAAAACACTGCCATTGAAATAGTGACACTGGGTCAATGACACAGACATTGAGAAGAGTAGATTGGGACACTAACATATGGACACAAACTGGCAAAAGGACAGATGAGCTTGGAAAACACTGGCCGAGGACAGGGGCATTGAAAATAGGACAATGATGTTGGGACACTGAGGCTTGAATGTTGTGACTGACATTGACAGTGGGAGACACACTGTGACTCACACATTGGGACATGGGGATACAGACAAACACTGTCGCTGATAAGGGCACTGAAAGTTATACAAGACTACGGGACATGAGGACATAGAGACACTAATGCGTGGACACAAAAACTAGGCCTGCGAGATAGACTGGGAGACTATGGAATCTGGAACAATGGACATCAGAGCAAACAAGTCTATGGTCCTAACTAAACAACACTGTTCTGCCAAGAGGACATGCCATTGGCAAATGTTGTTCATCAGCAATACTTCCTAATCATAATTCTTGCAACAATAAGGCACCCGATCAGCTTCCAAACATGACTACTTAGCCCTTCGCAAAGTAACCAAAACACTGCCTCAGCCAATGCCAGTTCCAGCACTGCAAAAAGGCCATATGTGTTCTGCGGTCACAGTAAAAAAATGGAGTTTCAATCAGGAATTATGCATTTGAAGAAGAGGGGCTTTTATTTTGCTTGTTGTTTTTGCCTTTTTCATATTCTAAATTGCACTCTATAGTCATTGTGGTCTGGGGTCCAACCAGTGCTTACGTTATAAAGATAATAGTGCAGTGGCTGAAAGTGTTTCTTAGGAGACCATTACAGCATTACTGAATGCCAGGCCTGCTGAACACCCTACACTACTGTATCCCTTTCTTACTCTTGCAGGTTCGTTTTCATCCCTGCTATACCTCTTTGTTAATGTTTCCCTATCTTTCTCTTTTACCTTCAGTATCCCTTCCTCTCTTTTGCTCTGGATGAAGGTCTGATGATGAAAATTTAGTCTGGGTCACCAAAAATGAGTGCTCGTGCCTGCAACCTCCAACCACCCACACAAATTAAGCACTAGGCCCAAGGCTCCTGAACGATGGATGCGTGTCTGCCTGCCTAGTTCTAGCTCCTTTCGATTAGTAGATATAGGTCCGTTGCACACTCACCACTGAACTGTGCCCATGGTTCCCCAACAACCTATGCCTCCCTTGTCTCTCTGTCCTGCTGACTGTCTCTTTGAGGTGTCTCCAGCAGAAGCCAGTTACAGTTACAGCCAGTGCAGCGCCGACTGACTGTGGGCTCATTTCTATGTATACTCAAAATCATGCCAATGTATTTAGAATTACCTTTAAAACCCATTCTATTATTATCAATGGTTATTTAAAAGGCACCTTGATGGAGAATACATAACGGCTAACCCCATATAAAATTGTAGGTATATTCTATTCAGTTTTCATCAACTTTCTTGTCCAGAAGTGCTTTCAAAATACCATTTGAGACACATTTTCTTAAATATTTCTAGTGTTTATTTCTAACTGTGCATTTAATGGCATCATTTAATACTACTTATCAGAAATGCCTGCCAAGATATAATTATTTAAAAGTACCGCTCAAATGTTGCGTCCTTTAAAGACTCACTATATTGTGTCTTTTTAAAAAAAAGATACTGTGGAGGAAGCCACATACCTTTCCACCCTGAGATCGCTAATATGCTGTAGTTATCCTTTGATACCACGCTCCCAAAAACATCAATCCCTGGCGATAGGTCTGCCTGTACCTGTGCTCACAGACTGTGATCTGGGCATCCGTATTTATTGTCCTATCAATATTCCAGTTTTGAGCATTCTTCCGTGGCTTCAGCAAATCTCACTTGCACATACCACAATTATTATTCGAGACAAGCTGAGGGTATTAAATTATGAGGAGAAAGAATAAACGGCTGAAAATGCCCAGCAGCCTGAGAATAACAAGGTTATTAGAAACCATCCCCTCAACCCAGTCCCTGCAGGCAGACACATACCTGCGGTTTCAGGTCCCTAGGCCACTAACACAAGAAAAAGATTGGATTGAAGACACTCTTGAAGTTTCAAGCTTTACGTTTTTGATAGGCTGAAGCAACCTCAGCATTACCTCCACGTCCCTCATCCTCGACCCAGTCATAACAAAGGAGGTATATTCCACTGACAGGAAACAAAACAGGAAACACTTTTAAGCTCCACCCACCCTCCTGCCAGGGGCTATAAGTACATATCCAGCAAAAAGCACTCCCTCTTTTGTTTCCTGTCGGTGGACTTGACGGCAGATGCTAGGTATTTGCTTGGCACTTACCTTGTTGCTGGATGCTCTTCAGTTTCCTCCTTTGCTGGGCTCTAGGGGTGCTGTTGGGCCTTCGAGGGAGCAGCTGGTGTCGGGACGCTTGGCCTCCTGGACGCAGTAAGTAACCCCGGTCGCCTGACTTGATGTGCTTGTCTGGATCCCCGGTGGTCTTCAGTTACTCTTCTTTATTGTTCGTGTGTTTCGCATCCGGCATGTGCCTTGAAATTTAATTGTCTGAAAAATCCGCTTTGTCTGGCGAGGTGCGGGAGCTCTTCCTCCCGCTGTGATTTGCTTGCCGTTCTGCGGGGAGGGGGGGGCTGCCATGTTCCCCTACCACGACGCTGTGGTTGGGCGTGGTAGGGATCATAGCCTGTGTCCTCTACCATGCTATGACCGATTTGGCTCCCGCTGTACTTGGCGTCTGCGGGAGCCGCATTCCTGATTGCCTGCACGTTGGGGGTTGGCGCGGAGTCGATGGCTTCCCTTTTTGCTGCAGGTGCCGTCCTCCACCCTCCCCTGTTGCTTCCCTTCATGTGGGAAACGGGGAGGTGTTCTGGGTTGCAGGGAGGTCTGGACATGTTTTCTGTTTACTGGCACATCGGCGGCAGTCTCGCTGGTCTATTCCAGGGATCGTGGCTGCTCACGCCTCCCCGTGGTTCCTCCAACAAAGACTCCGGACGCTGCTGCTGCTCTAACTACTTGCATTGCCTTTTTCCCTTACAATGCCTGCGGTAGCTGGGAAATTCTGGAATTTCACTATGAGGTAGGCCATGCCCCTCATTCCTTTCATGCTTCAGTTTACTTTTGGCTGGCTGGATTGCTTGGGTCCTACGCCTGCTTGAACTGGTGTAGACTGCTTCTGAATGCTCCTTTGCATAAAAGGGGGGGGGAGGGAGTTCCTGCTCTCTTTGTTCCTGTTGATCAGTATCTGTTGGACATCATGGGGAAGCATCGTCAGAAGCGCAGGCATGTTTCTCCTGTGTCTTCTCCGTCCTCTCCTGGGGACAGTGTGGATTCCGGCGCTCCTGTGAAGCAGGCCAAATTGGATGATGACGTCCGTTTGAAGAGGCTGATTTTGGAGACCATGTCAGATTTGAAGTCCTCCAAGAAGTCTGCAGGTGTGCGTTCTGGTGGAGGTCCTGACCTTTACTCCAATATTTCCAGTTCTGAGTCTTCCGATGGTTCCTCCTTGGGTGCTGTGGACCTTAAGGGAAAATATTTTTCCAAGGATATGTTACCGGACATTCTGTCCCATGTCAGTGAAAATATGGGTGTCCCTGATGAAGAGATTGCCGGCACTACCAGGGATACCGTATTGCCACAATTTCGGAAGCAGACTCTGCCTATTCATCCTTTTGTAATGGACATCCACTTGAAGGACTGGAAGGATCCGGATCACATTATGATGCCTCGCTTTATGTCAAAGCTCTACCCCTTACAAGACATGGAAGATACCATTCCTGAGACTGTTCATGTGGATTCGATTGTGGCCAGTTTGGTGGGTCATCCTTCCATGGCTGATGATAATGCCCTCCGTGATGGTGTGGATAAAAAGATTGACTCTTCTCTGAAGAAAGCCTATGCTTCATTGGTGCGGACTTCGATACTGTTCTGGGCAAGGTGTTCCTGCCTCCTTTCAGGATTCTGAAGCTCATCTTGACATCCGGTCTGGGGTGTATGGAGCTTATGTCGCTCAGTCTTTGTTGTCCGGCTTTAAGACCTTATATGCCACCATGCAGGAAGGTGGCAGTTCTCCTGACTTGCTTGAATCCATGGAACGTCAGGCTGAGTTCCTTTCGGATATTGCCTTTGACTCTGTGCGTGCTTCGGCCATGTCCTGTGGTGCGTCCATTGCTGCCAGACAGAACTTATTGCTCAAAGGTTGGAACACTGATGCAGCACAATGTTCCATGGCTTTACGTTTACTGTTCACTGGTCCATACCTTTTTGGGACAGTCCTAGAGGTGAAGCTCCACAATGTGTTCAAGGAGCAGAAACATTCCTTGTCCTTCCGGCAGCCTCTTTGTCGTAAGGAGTCGTTCTATTCCAATGCAAAGACTTTCCGTCAGCCTTCTCGTCTGCAAAAACATCAGTTCCAGAACCAGAAGAACACTGGGAAAGGATTCCAATGGCAGTTTCAGAGAAAACCCCCTCCTGAGGCGGGACCTGGTAATCAGCGTTCCAGACAATGCCGAATCCCAGTACGTTCCGTCTGGGGTGCTACCAGAGGTCGGTGGGAGGTTACGCCTTTATCTATCAGCTTGGCATCTCTCAACGGCCGATCAGTGGGTCCTGGATGTCCTGGAAGGGGGTTACCGGATCGATTTCATATCCCCTCTGCCTGCATCAGGCCAAGTACGGACTCCACCCCCAAGGATGTGTCTCGCCGTCAGGCTCTGTTGGACGGTTTGCAGTCTCTGTTTCTGAAGAGGGTGATTGTTCCTGTCCCGAGATCCGAGTGGGGTTGGGGGACTTATTCTATCATCTTTCTTGTTCCAAAGGTCACGAGAGGCTTTCGGATTGTGATCAATCTCCGCCCTTTGAACAAATTTGTCCGGAAGATTCCGTTCAAGATGGAGACCCTACAGCACGTGATCCCGTTGATTCAGGCTGTTTGGGTGATGTCTACCCTGGATCTTCAGGATGCGTACCTTCATGTGCCAGTGTCGCAGGAGTGTCAGCAGTTTATGAGGTTTTACCTGAAGGACAAGCATTGGCAGTTCTGTGTCCTTCCATTTGGCCTTCGGTCCTCTCCCCGAGTCTTCACCAAGGTGGTGGCCCCACTGGTGGGCTGTCTTCATCTCCTGGGAGTGTCTGTGTTTCCCTACCTGGATGAATGACTTCTCCAGGCACCTTCCGCCTTGGTGATGTCTCAGCATCTTTCTGTGACCATTCATATGCTAGAAAGCCATGGGTTTCTTCTGAACTTCCCGAAATGCCATCTTCTTCCTACCACCCGGAGGACCTTCATTGGTGCGGACTTCGATACTGTTCTGGGCAAGGTGTTCCTGCCTCCTTTCAGGATTCTGAAGCTCCGGCTCCAGTCTGTTGCGGAGACTGTTATCTCGGCCTTCGGCGCCACTGCTTCAGTGGATGGAAGTACAGGGTCACATGGCGGCAACAGCGTTTACAGTTCCATGGGCCAGGCTCCATCTACGTCTATTGCTGCGGCATCTGCACCGCTGGGTGTTTTTCCCTGATCAGGACATCTCCGTCTCCGTTCCTGTGTCCGGATATTGTGTCCGATCTACAGTGGTGGTTGGTTTCTGCGAATCTCTCCAAGGGAATGTGGCTGCGCCCTCCTCCGCCACAGGTGGTGACGATGGATGCCAGAGCCTCGGGGCAGTGGACTGTGCAGGCTCGCTGGGGGGGCTCAGAGTCTCGCCAGTCCTCCAACTGGAAGGAGTTGTTGGCGGTGGAGCGTGCTCTCCGGTGCTTTCAAGATCATCTCCTGGGATGCAATGTTCAGATTCGGTCAGACAAAACAGTGACTGTGGCCTACATCAATCACCATGGCAGTAGTCGCAGTCCTTCCTTGAACCTGGTGGCCTGTGCCATTGCGGGTTGGGCGAACTTCATCTCCTGGCCATTTCTGCTCCAGCACATCAAGGGCCTGGACAATGTTGTGGCGGATGCCCTGAGTCGCAGGTTTCCATCCTCTCTGACTCTGTGCCTGGCTCCCAGGATTTTCTGGTTGCTCTGCCGGAAGTTCGGGACTCCCGTGCGGGATTTGTTCGCTTCCAAGAACAATGCTCTGCTTCCCCTCTTTTGTTCCCAGACTCCGGAGCAGGGAGCTTGGGAGGTGGATGCCTTGTCTCTCCAGTGGCCCCCTTGGTTCCTGTATGCCATTCCTCCTTTTCCTCTAATCCCTGCGTTTCTGCTGAAAGTTCAGAGGGTGGGGGCTCAGGTGGTGACGGTTTTGCCTCACTGGCCTCGGAGGTCTTGGTTCCCGTTGTTGCAGAGTCTGGTGGTGGGTCCTCCTTGGATCTTGCCTTGCTGCCCGTCTCCCCTGCGGTCTGCCTCTCCTTCTCTCCTGGTCCCTCTCACCTTGGCAGTCTGGAGGTTGAACGGCTGTCTCTAGGGGGCAGGGGTTTGACTGACCACATTATTACTGTGATGCAGGCCTCCCGGAGGAAGTCGACTTTGTCTTCTTAGTCCAAGCATTGGGCTTCTTTCACCTCTTGGTGTTCTGAGTGTGGTCTGTCTTCTACCTCTTGCCCTGTCGCTGATGTTGTGCAATTTTTTTGGGATGGATTCCAAAAAGGTTATGCTTTGTCTACCCTGAAGGGCCAATGGTCTGCCATTAGGGCTTTCCGGGACCCGGACCCCTTACCCTCTTCGGATGGGTTGTTGGTGTCTCGGTTATTCCTGAGTTTCTCTCTTTCCTCTCCTGCTGTTCGTTCTTCTGTGCCACTGTGGTATCTTTCTCTGGTCCTGCATGCTCTGCAGTCCTCTCCTTTTGAACCTCTGGAGTCTGTTGATTTCAAGTTCCTGTCCTTTAAGGTGGCACTTCTGGTTGCCATTACCTCTGCTCGGAGGTTGGGTGAGCTTACTGCGTTGCGTTGTTCTCCTCCCTTTTTGCGGTTTAAGGATGACGCTGTGGTCCTCTGTTTGGATCCTGGTTTTCTCCCTAAATTCCATTCTAAGTTTCAATCTTCTCAGAAGTTGATCCTTCCTGCTTTCTATCCTTCTTCTTCCCCTGCTGATCAATTGTTACACACTCTTGATGCTAAGCGTGCTTTGACTGTGTATGTGGACCGGTCGGCGGCTAATCGCGCTTCTGATTCCCTGTTTGTGAAGTTTGGGCAGGCTGGCCGTGGAAGGGCTGATTCCCGGCTTACGTTGGGTCATTGGATCAAGTCTGTCATTTCCTTGGCTTATCAGGGTTCTGGTTTGCCTTGTCCTTCTGGGGTTCAGGCCCGATCTACGAGGGGTGTCTCTGCTTCTTGGGCTGCTTTTCATGGTGTGCCTCTGGATGAGATTTGTCGGGCTGGGACTTGGGCTTCGGATTCTTCTTTTGTAAAGCATTACCGTTTGAATTGTGCCTGGAATGACTGTGTGAATCTCGGTTGTGGTATTTTGCGTGCTGCGGGTCCTCTTGCTCCCGCTTATTTCTTGTGTGTTATTAAAACATTTCACTTTGGTGCACTTCACTCCTGTGTGCAGTCTATTTTGTTCCTGCTGGGGTGCCAAAGTCCTTCCTGTGGTGTTGCTTTGGTATGCCTCCTTTGTTATGACTGGGTCGAGGACGAGGGATGTGGAAGTAATGCTCTGATTACTAATGGTAATCCTCATTACTCCTAGTCCTACTCATCCTCGACCCAGTCATACTTCCCACCCACCCTCCCTGGTTCAGGCCTTTGTGCTTGGTATGTCAGGAAGTGCTTTTTGCTGGCTATGTACTTATAGCCCCTGGCAGGAGGGTGGGTGGAGCTTAGTAGTGTTTCCTGTCAGTGAAATATACTTCCTATGTTATGACTGGGTTGAGGACGAGTAGGACTAGGAGTAATGAGGATTACCGTTAGTAATCAGAGCATTCCTTGACTACCCTAAAAGTATCAAGCAGCGGTAAAACTGCTACCTGGCCACATCCAACTGATTCTGCATCTGTCACTTTCATATTTCTAATCATTTATAATGTTTGCTTCATTTTTGTATATGTTATATTTAGACACTTCTGTCAAAAGCAAAAATCCCTTTGGACTCTTTTGAAGCATACAGAAATACCTTACTCACATCCACTCGCGGCCCAATCACCAGCACCCAATAGAAACCAAAAACATAATATAAATTCTAACCTATATTTTTATTACTAGGATCCTTATAAATTCCACATGTATAAAAAAGATTAAAAATATATTTCATCAATACATATATATTAAAAACATTTCATGTACAAACAAATGGGAGAATTACATCAGGCAATAAATCATCAACAACCCGATGAATTTAATAAGCACTCCAAGTCCATAAAAAATAATACTAATAGCCCTCGATGTTAAGTAACGTTCCCCTTCTCCTACTTAGACCAGGTATTGCTTGGGTGCTTTCTTAACCAAAGCGACGCGTTTCGGTGGTATCATTAAGTTCACCACCTTCTTCAGGCTTAAAACTACTGTTCAGTGTCTCCCAAAACATTCATCAGATAATTAATATAGAAGGGAGATATATCTCCTCCCCGAAAACGACTTCTTTCTCAGTTTGGCTGCAATAATATTTCTCAGAGTAGGGGCATGCACATCATCCCTTATTGGCCTCTTTCTTGCGATGATTCTATATTGACAGGGAAGAATAATACGAAACACAGGGAACACACCCTCACTGATTAAGCTTTGTTCTAAATCCGACGTGTCTTGACCACTGGAGCTATGGCCATCAAAGCGATAAAAAGTCCTAATGAATGTGGACTTTACATCAGCCAACACCTCGTCAGATCGTGCTTTAAAGATCCCCCGTTGGCCTGCCGGGACTTAACAGTCTCCTTCGCGTGCTCCTTCCTCTTGTATGCAAATATGTTATATTTAGAACAAAATACTTTAGCCAGAACGATATATGTATACGATGACCAAATGTCTCAATGTTATCATGGACACAGAGCTCTTTTCGATTACAAACCTATTGCACTCTGGAAGTTCTTGACTTGGTTCACTTAAGTTGATGCAATTGTGCTAACAAGTCTGATAACAATAATGTGTAAAACAAAAACTGAAGACTGCAGCATTATGTCTTTGGTGGCATGGAATCATCTGGTTATTTTATATATAAATGCACAAAACACAATCCGAAGTATACATGACCTGGAACAAATAATGAGGTCACAAAACGGTAAAGAAATATTTTTCCTAAACAACCACACTCACAGAACACATCGAACAGTAATAAACATCAGGACACCAACAAACAGAAACCCCAAGGAGACAGCAGAGGGGTGGAGAGAGGACAGATCACGAACACAAAGGCTCAACTAATGAGCTGATCATACTTAAGAATAGAATTCTAAAAAACGTCCCCAGATATGATCCTGCTTATAATCTCGACTCCATATGCGCCTTCTTTCTCTATCTTTGCTTTTACTGTTTGTACATGGTATTGTTTGTTAGAGGCTCGCACGATATTGTGTTGAACATTGGCTGCTATTTGCAGTCATTGCACATTTCCTAGTACACAAAGAAATGTGTTATATTAAACGAAATGCAACTTGTTTTCAAAAGCTGTGAGATCATTATGTTTGCCTTTGCTTTTCAAAACTTCTCTCTACGGGTCTTTTTTGCCAGTTGACAGACTTTATACACAACGTTTACATCAACCTTTGTGTTTAAAGTTAATGACCAGCAGGCTATGCATTCACTGTTTGTTTAAGCCCTCAAAGCTCGTCTCTCCAGCCAATCATTAACCTCGGCAAAAAACACACTTCTGCCCTTACTGCATAAATACATCTTCTTTGACATAGCTATGAAAATGATCCGCTCAGAATTAGGGAGTCTATATAATCCCTGTATTATTTTTTTGTTCTTTATCTCCATTAATTGTATTCATTTATATGCCCACTCTTAAAGCCTATGAATTTTACCCAAGTTAGACCTGCACTATTGCATTTATAGTTTTTAAACACACCCACAGAATTCTTTTGATTTTCACGTTATCTTTCTGGGGTCTTAAAACAACCATAATGTTTAACTTGTGACAAGGCTGATCTTTGTGCTCTGTTTTATACTATGTTTGTCTTTTAAGATTTTATTTTTAAAATCAAATAAAGAATATATTGATTAATTGATTGAATTCATCAATCAAAAGAACAATTACACTTGGGTGTAACATTTTAAAAGCACTTGTAAATCCTAAAACGTATAGCAAATACCATAATCACATCTGAGTAACTATGGGAATGTTATGCACTTACCATGGATAGTTTTTATCAGTAACCGGAAAACAGGTTTACTAACATTAATAATTTGCCGTGCAAACTGAGTCTGATCAGTCATCTGCTTTCTAACTTAACACAACTTTATATATCAAACATGTATACATTTCTATTCTTTGCCCCTGTTCAAATGGGCATGGGTTCGGAACATCGAGATGTGAATATTATTTTGCCACAATATCGAGGCATGAATACTGAAGACAAAAATATCATCAGATAAGTATATATACATACATATATATTCATATGGATTAGTATAGTATTGCTGTACTTGAATTCCACATGTACACGAAATGTTCCAAAAAAAGTGTCTTAGTAAGTCTTGTTGTGCATGGGAAGTTTCGGGGTGATCTGTCAAGCAGGGGCCGAGAAAAAGGGGGCTAAAAAAAGTGCATTTTCCTGTGTTAATTCCCATAGGACACATAGTCAAACACACAGACCGAACCGCTGGACGGAATTACACCAAATTTGTCAAAATGGTAGATGTTGTTACACAGATTGTGCTTTTTGTTATTTGGCGCAAATCCATCCAGCAGTTTTTGAGAAATTTAAGAAGAAAAAGATAGAGATATCTGTGATCACGAAGCCTTCACAAAAAAAGACGAGTTTGTTCAGGGAAATGCACAGATTTGATTGGCTGCCAACACTTCAACCAGGTAGTGCTGGCAGCCCTCTTGGGACTTGGCTTCACCAGTCCCCCAAAAAAGTGAAAATAAAGAAAAAGGGGCAGGGTAGGAACACCCTGACCACAAAGCCATGGCCACGTGGTCCCTCTGGACTCCACCACGCAAAAAAAGAATTTCTAAAAAATTCTTACCGCAAAGTTGCGACAAATTTGTGGTAAAAAAAAAAGTAAAACCACAAGCGCGGACTCCTGCGCTTGTGTTTAAAAAAGCCCCCGGGCGGGCCAAGTACCAGGGGCATATGTAATTGTATGCAGGGGCTGCGCGCCCCCCTCCGTAGCCTGGGGACCGCTACCTCCCAGAGGCAATGAACCATAGAAATGCCCCGAGGACTGCTGCCTCCCCAGGGTAATGAACTATAGAAATGCAACCCCAGGGACCGCCACCTCCCTGGGGCATTAAATTATAGAAGTGTGGGGCCCATGTGGCCCCCCGCAACCCTGGGGACCGCCACCTCCCTGGGGCAATTAAGTTATAAACTGTGTGAGGGCCTGTGGGCTCAAATAATATAATGAAGAGGGTCCGTTGCGGCCCCCCGGTCCTTCCACCTCCCCAGGGCTAATGTAAAGATTGGAAGGGGGATTTCGGCCACCCCTCCTGGGGCCAAATATGGCTTGGGGACATGCAATCCCAGGGCCGGCTCCTGCTATGTCCCAGGGTGCCCACCCCTGGGACATAGCTGTTTGTAATGGCTTGGTGGGAGTTTTAGCGCCATAGTAAATGGTGCTCTGTTTTGAGCAAGCAAAAGCATTTTGCTCTTGCTTGCTCAAAGCACAGCACATTCCTTTGACAGAGAGGGAGCTGCAAGTTCAGCAGCTCCCTTTCAGTCAAACCAATGCCGGCAGGGACCACGGGGGCCTTCAGGCTCCCCTGCGGTCCCTATCAAAACAAACTGGGTGCCCTGGTTGGGACCAGGGTACCAGAAGAGAGGCCTGGCCCAGGGCGATGGAGTGACGGGGCTGAAGTCAGCCCAGGAGAGGGGCCAAGCAGGCCTTCCTCCCCTTGTTTTTTTAAAATTATAAAATGAAAAAGGCCGAGCCCTGGGGGATGAGGTCCCCGGGGCCAAAATCGGCCCGGGAGGGGAGCCCATCAGCCCCCGTCCCTTTAATTTAAAAAAGAAATTAGAAAAAAAGGCCAGTCCCCGGGGCCCAAATCAGCCCAGGGAGGGGGGCCACGTACCCACCTCCCATAAAAAAAATTCAAATACAATGTGGGACCGACAAGTCACCGGAGGCCCGCCCCTTTCACTGACCATCTCATGAGTGAAGTAATATGAGAGGTCATAAGCAGTGCATTGTGGGAGCGTAAGTTATAGTTAGCTCAGGTAACTATAGCTGCTGAATTTCTATGGTTCTGTATGAGTGAAATCTGAGCCTTACTATAATGACCAGGTAACCTATGGTTTCTTAAGTGGATATATATATATATATATTATATATATGTTATATAGATCAGTAACAACGGCAATGATAATATAAGTTGCTATGTCCACTATAACAATATCGGATTTTGAGAGGCAATCCTCAAGATTGTTCCTATTGTGTAACCTTAAATATACACGATGGAGTGGCATGTTAACAAAATAAGTATTGGTATGAAATTGAACTGTAACTCACCAGTCTGTTTTCATATATTAACAATGATGTTTTGAGTAGGTGTCATGCAATTTGGTGCGTAAAGTCATTTATAAATTAGGTTATAGGCCCACTTGGGCTGGATGAAAGTTCTATAAAATGGAAATGATACTTGAAGCTATTTTGCTTATAGGTGTTAAATTTGGGCTATTATAATTAAGAACATTTGTTTGTACACCTTAACTACTTAGTTTACAACAGCAAATTTAACAATGTGATGAAATTGATTTGTAAACTACCAGTCTGTCTTCACGTACTTTTTTTGAGTAGTTCTCACGTGATTTACCACGTAAGGGTGTTTAAATATGGTTGAAAAACTTTCTCAAATCGTTGGTGAGCAAGCCTGCTGTGCAGGCGAAACGCGTCCGATAAACAGCCAACGAATAAATGGAAATTTGGCTTAAGACACGGCGTTGTCATCCTTTCGTTGGAGATTGTGTTTGGACTGTACTTGGGTGGTCCACTTAGACGACTCGCCCTCTGATCTGGAGCAGCGGCGGGTATACACAAGTACGAGGTGTGGAGTTGTAAACCGCCACCCCCACTCAAACCGCAAACCGAAGAAAGCGGCGACGCATCTGTAAATTTATCGCAGGACAGACTCGACGTGGGCGGTGCAATCCGGAAAGTCGGAGGACCCACGGGAAGCGCCGCAACTCGGAGGTAAGTGAGCAGTACAGAACGGTGTGAGGAAAGAGGGAAAGCCGGTGTGAAAAGTGAGTTCCGCAATTGATTTCGATTGAGGACACTGGCGGTTCTTAAGCCGTAGATTATATCTACAAGAAATTGTTTGCTACAATGTCGGCTGCTGAGATGAAAGAGAGAGAGGAAGCAGCACTTTCAATTTTTGACGACAACATTGTAACTACTAAAAAGACTGTTGGGACATCGAGTAATCTTAAGATGTCAGATGTAGCCACGCGGTTAAAGAGATTAGAAAAATTGAAACGCATGGAACTATCAAAGTGGTGGGAATCTAAGTCCCTTCAACGATACCTAGAGGTTAAACGGATCCCTAGAGGCTTAAGAATCTTGGTGGCACCCACATATGAAGACCCAAATCCAAATATGCTTCGTGAGTGGGCCGAAAATAATTATGACTCCTCGAGAAAGATGCTTGCAATTCTGATAAAGTATGCTGACATTGATCGTCAAAAGATTCTGGAAGAAATTGATCAAATCCTAACAATGCTGGATAAAGAATCTAATCAGGATGCTATAAACAAATTCAAATCAGAGATGAAAGAACGTTTACGCAAATTAGAGGAGTCAATTAAGGAAAGAAAAGCGTAGAAATTTTTGCATGACAAAATTGATTATGATCGGGGCCAAATTTTTACGTTTGCCAAAAAATTCGAAAACCTGCGCAGACAAAAACTGAGTGCCTATGGGAAACCTGCTGTGGACTTACAGTCAGAACACAGCAGTATACAGAGCTCAGATCCAGGCACGGACTTAGATGAAGGTCCGAGTGGGCAGGCAATGGGCCACATACCTTTGGTGATTGATGAACTTGATTTTTTACGGGAGGAGAGGAGATTCAATCTCCGCCCCAGGATTCAAGCAACAAATGCAAAGCCTCAAAGAGGAAGAGGCAGAGGAATCAGAGGTGTAAAGGCGCAAAACAGTTCAGACGCCGACAAGAGAGTCAAGAGCAAGCACAACAGGAAATAAGTTGTGGAAATGAAGCCTCAATCATAAATTTAACAAATATAACTTTAACGGAAAAAGAAAAGAACATCCTCCAACTGGGTTTATCATTCTGCCCAGAAGTGGAGATTGACTACGTCAAAACTAGGGTAGACATTTTCAAATTTGTTAGAACGTTAAAACTGAAGAAACACTTTGCAGTAAACCATCAACGAGTGCAAGTGCCACCAGCCAATATCATTGACAGTCAATCAGGGAATTTATTGGTGGATGACATGAATCTGATGTTGAATCTTAGACAACTCGAAGAAGAAACAGAATTTAGCAATAAATATACAGTGACGGGTGCACAAGATATCAACGAAAGAGCTATAGAATTAGCTGAAGAACAAAGTATAGACATCACAAGTGACGCTCCTACCAGCTTCAGGCCAAATTCAAGGTTTACACCATTAACAGCTAGAGACTCTGTGGACATTTATAGCGAACTGGTAGTCAATGAATTGAAAAGTTTGTATAAGAGCACCAGTGACAAACAAAAGATATTGACACAGAAGCAAAGAGATTATTATGCCCTAATTAATAAACTTGCAGAGAATGATGAATGTATTGTGCGTCCTGCAGATAAAGGCGGGAATGTTGTGCTATGGGGTAAGCAACAATATTTAAGTGAGGTGTATAAACAACTCAACAATCAATCTAACTACAGCAAAGTTGCAGAAGAAGTAATGATTTCTAGCCACCGCCTATTCAATGCACAATTACAAGAATGGTATAACCAATGTTTGATAAATCATGATGAATTAATGTTTTTAAAGATCAGTAGTCCCGTCACACCAGTATTATATTTAATACCTAAGGTGCATAAAGATCCTGTGTGTCCTCCAGGGCGCCCAATTATATCTGCAATAGGAAGCGCCCTGGAAAACACATCTAAATATGTTGACTCCTTCTTGTGCCCCCTGGTGAAGGCTCCCCCATCCTACATCCAGGACACAGGAGATTTTTTAAGGAGAATATACGATCTCCCTTGGGAACAAGACTTTTTACTGGTAACAATAGACATGACTACGTTATATACAAGTATCAAGCACAATGATGGCCTGAATGCTATCAAGTTCTTCTTAAGAAGCAGACCGTTAAAATTATGATCGCACACACAGATGTTAATGTTCGATGATATCTACATGTCTTAAGAACAACTATTTTCTCTTTAATGGGGAACTGTTTCATCAAACATGTGGTACAGCGATGGGCACCTGCTTCGCCCCCAGCTATGCGAATCTGCATATGGGCTGGTGGGAGGAGCAGGTGTTCCAGACGCCGTACCCAGAGGAGTGGCAAAAGCATATAATACACTGGAGTCGATTCATCGATGATTTATTCATCGTGTGGAAAGGCTCAGAAAAACAAGCAAAAGAATTTATAGCAAAACTTCAGATCAATAATCTCAATCTCAGATTCACCAGCACTATCAGTGCAACATGTGTAAATTTCCTTGATCTTTCTGTACATATAAAAGATGGGAAACTTGAAACAAGACTCTATCGAAAACCCACAGCGGGGAACACGCTGCTCCATGCAGCAAGTTTCCATCCAAGAAACTTAATAAAGAGTATCCCCTATGGGGAATGCTTACGAACTATGAGAAACTGCAGCAATCAAGAACTAGATAAGGAGCTTAGTTGCTTGAAGACACGTTTCAAAGCGAGGGGCTATACAGACGAATGCGTTAATATAGCCATGAACAAGGCGAACAAAAAAACAAGGGAAGAAATTCTTTTCAACAAAAGTAGAGCAAAAGAAAAAGTTGAAAAATAAAATAAAAACCAATGTAGGATGATCACTACATATAACAAACAAGAAAGTAAGTTGAGAAACATCCTATACAAACATTGGCATGTCATATGCTGTCCTAGGTAAATTAGTGCAGCGTAGACACCAAATAACATTCAGAAGAGCTAAATCCCTGAAGCAAGCACTTGTCAGTAATATGATAGCTCCAGCAAAAGCAAAAAGCACAGCCAAGACATGGCTGAGTAGAAAAGATGGTTTTATAAAATGTTCGAAATGCAAAGCTTGTTCTCATGGAAAAAATACTTCAGTGTATAATTCCGGTTTCTTAACAAGAGAAAAGAAAATAAAGGGACAATTTTCATGTAAAACAGACTATGCTGTCTACGTACTTCCGTGCCCTTGTGGCCTGAGGTATGTGGGCAGCACAATCCTGCCAGTGCATAAGAGAGTGCTATAGCACTTACGAGCCATAAAGAATGGTGATAAAACTTATCCTGTAGCACGCCATTTTGAGCAACATCACAGCAAAAATGTCCAAGGCCTATCGTACTTTGTAATTGATGCTATTCCGCCCAGTATACGGGGTGGTAATCGGGAGAAAAAATTAAGAAGGCTAGAGTCTTGCCATATTATAGAGCCCGACACAAAGACCCCAGGAGGACTAAATATGGAAGAAGATTTCCTTACGCATCTATGAAAAGTGATAGGATATAGTAAACTGTCTTGCAATCTCTCGGATTTTTAACTAGTTTTAATTGGTTGAGGTATTTGTTTTATTCAATGCACTTTGTATTTTAGAAGACAGCTGTTATTATGATGATATATGTTTTACTGTTAAATGTGCTGAGTAGGGGAGGAAGAGGTGACTTGCAATAGTCAGACAAATATGCATGCCCAACAATTCAGACTATATGCCCACTAGGGCGGAATTACAGATCAGTAACAACGGCAATGATAATATAAGTTGCTATGTCCACTATAACGATATCGGATTTTGAGAGGCAATCCTCAAGATTGTTCCGATTATGTAACCTTAAATATACACGATGAAGGAGTGGCATGTTAACAAAATAAGTATTGGTATGAAATTGAACTGTAACTCACCAGTCTGTTTTCATATATAACAATGATGTTTTGAGTGGGTGTCATGCAATTCGGTGCGTAAAGTCGTTTATAAATTAGGTTATAGGCCCACTTGGGCTGGATGAAAGTTTTATAGAATGGAAATGATACTTGAAGCTATTTTGCTTACAGGTGTTAAAGTTGGGATATTATAATTAAGAACATGCAGGTTTGTACACCTTAACTACTTAGTTTGCAATTGTTGTACAACAGCAAATTTAGCAATGTGATGAAATTGATTTGTAAACTACCAGTCTGTCTTCACTTACTTTTTTTGAGTAGTTCTCACGTGATTTACCACGTAAGGGTGTTTAAATATGGTTGAAAAACTTTCTCAAATCGTTGGTGAGCAAGCCTGCTGTGCAGGCGAAATGCGTCCGATAAACAGCCGACAAATAAATGGAAATTTGGCTTAAGACACAGCGTCGTCATCCTTTCATTGCTGAGGGGAGTTGGAGAT